>BRDA01012542.1:196146-217184 GCA_036984385.1 Crenuchus spilurus | reverse complement strand
CTATTACAAATAAAATATTGACATTTGCCATCTCCACATCATTGCATTCATTTTTTATTCACAATTTGTTTAGTGTCCCAACTTTTTTGGAATCCAGTTTGTATAATATATAAGATAAGGAGAGATAAGAAAAGATCTCTTGTGCAATATGCAGATAATAAATATTTAAAAATATATTATTCAGATGTACAGTTTACATTTGTGATCAAATATACAAATGTACATGGGTGGTAGAGTGTAAATGTGCTAAATGTGATAAAGTGCAAAATGTGTGTGTATGTGTGTGTGTGTGTTTGCGTATTCTGTGGTGTGTGTGCGTGTCCTGTGGTTCAGAGTTCGGATTGCTTGCGGGGAGAAGCTCTTTCTCAACCTCTTTGTGTTTGCCTTCACGGTGCAAAAATGCCTCCTTGACAGCAGCAGAGAGAAGAGCTCATTGTTGGGGTGGATACAGTCCATCAGTTCCTTTTTGGCCTTTGTCCAGCATTTGTTTTGCTGACATTGAGGAGGAGATTATGTCCCTATCATTATTATTATTTATTATATCCTACATTTTCTTGTATTTTATTTGTCCCCTGAAATCGACGTATGGTGTTTGTGTGGTTTTATGTACTATAAACATAAAAATGAAAGAGGGTTTTGTATATTTGACACCCAAATCAGAACATGAGCTTTGTTCTGATTGGCTGGCCTATAATCCAGACTGAAATACTTCTGTGTGAAGAGTTAAACTGGGACCTGTAACTGAATGTTGTTAGTGGTTTAGTTAATAAAGCAGTAATTTAACATTTGATTTATAAGTTTACAAGCCTTTTTCACACATGGAGGAGGGGATTAGACACCACAAGGTGCTATCCAGTGAGTTGAAAATGAATGCACTTCTATTGAGCTTTAGTGCAAAATTGTAATTTGTTTGTAAACTGTTAATCCTCTACATCCAGATTAATGCACTTTTACTCAAACAGAATTTTAAAATTCTCACTCATCCAATCAGCACTCAGTATCAGAAATAAAATCCTAGTGTTGCTTTGGAAAAACACAACTACTGTATTATATGTTAGTTTTATAGATTGATGTTATATATTCATAAAGTGTAAAATTCTAAAAGTCCTACATAATAAAAACTAGAAAACAAGAAATTGCTTTTAGCCTTTTAGCTCCATTCACTAATTCAGAAGGATTCATTCATGCCCTGTAGCATGTTAAAATCATTTTGTGATCAAATGGGAGGATGTGGACAGGCTCTTCTGATTATGTTTAGACCTATATATTGTTTGTGCACAGCTCCATTATGCACATAGCTATGTTATAAATACATAGCTATACATCACAGCATCTTATATATATATATATATATATATATATATATATATATATATATATATGTGTGTGTGTGTGTATGTGTGTATGTATAATATACATCCACACTTCAGACAGGACCATGTGGTCAGGATCACTGAGTTGCAGGACCATCATAAAGGATATCAAAACCTCATTAAGTTAAAAGATTCCTCCAAAATCATGTCACTTCCACCCTAGTGAAGAAAATTAAAATAATAAAATAAAATAAATTAAATAATTAAAACTTTAGGCTCTGTTCAGACTGCAGGACAAATTTAATTAGTTTTTTAAATCTGAACTTTTAGAATGACTTCAAAATTTGTGCTAAAAGTGTCCAGACTGTCATCATATTTGCTTGCATAACCATATTTTCTGTTTTCATGGTTTCTGTTGTGGCAATGCACACATTAATGAGCTTATGAGGTTTGGGCAAAATGTATCAAACTGAATGATTATAACTAACTAAGAGAGCTTTATTTTTTTCTTTTAATCAACTACAGCATGAAGAGAAAAGGCTGTATACTGACCTGAAACAGAAATAGTCCAACTCATTGTTTACTGAAGCAACCACTGTACACTTTAATATAGAAAGTAAAGATATGTTCCCTAAATGTCTGATAAGAGCTCTAGCTCTTCACCTGTAAATGCATTTTTATCAGACTACAGAACATCTATCCTTCTTTAGTTGAATATACTGAAAGATTGGAATCGAGTAGTTGCACTTTTTATTGCTCAATGGTTTTGTTTTAATGGCCATGGAGACTTAATTGGGATTCTCTTAAAAAGGATAATCAGGACAAACAGAATGTGACAAAGGAACTTCTGGCCCAGATAGACATTGTAATACTCATATCGGCATAAAAACTGAGAATCCTCTTAGTCCTTGATGAGAAATTCTTGAGATCATATTGACATGCATGTTAATATCTGAGTAAATATGAGCACAATGTGAGATTTCGGTATTAAAAATCTAGAAGAGATACTGAGGTAGAAGAACTGTGACTTAAACTAAAGTTTAATTTTTGTTCCCATCTGATCTCACTGTTATCCTGAAGAAACCTATGAGATTTAAGATGTGTGTGTGTGTGTGTGTGTGTGTGTGTGTGTGTGTGTGTGTGTGTGCGTGTGTGTGTGTGTGTGTGTGTGTGTGTGTGTGTGACAGGTCTGAGATGGGAGGATGGCTGTTAACTGCATCGGTTGTATTTCTCTCTTTGTTTCTAATGGGCTGTGATGCTGAAAGTGGTATGTTTATTTCTTCTTCTCTTTATTCTCATTTTCTACCACATAATAGTATTAACTGTCATGAAACTGCACTGGTCTTTGTTTAATGTCTCTACATAACATTGAGTTTCCTATTTAAAATGCTACTTTACTGAATTGGACTGTGTTGATGAAAACCTGGTGTCTGAAAATGACAGTTAGCCACAATGCTAATGTTAGCTCCATTGTGCTACAACTGATCCATCCACACATACAAAATAAATCTAATCAGAAATGAATATCTGACTCTAAATGTCTAGAGTCATGTTACATAGTTGTCATTAGGTTATATGGGATGTTGATCAGTTTTCTGTAAAGCTTGTATAACTTCACAATAGTACATATTAAACAACACAATTGTAGGTAGAGCTATGAAAGATGTTGATAGGACACATTTTTGGCAGAGATTGAGGGCTGTTGAATTGTGGACACACATATCCTTAGTCTTATACATTATCAACAATAAATATTAGTAATGCACCAAATATGCAGCAACCAACATTGTTCGTCTGAAAACGGCAAAAACAACACTTTCTGTGTTCGGCTGAATAAGTGGAAAGACCAAATAATTTATACAGAACAAAGACGTTTGTAATGACACTGTTATCTTTTTCTAGTTTCTGACTGCAAAGACAAACAACAAACTCTGCATACAGCAGCTTCTCAGCGTGCACACACATACTGTATTATTATTATTAAAGCAATAAGCCATGAGAAATACTGTAATTTTATCATTCTGAAGGGTATTTTCGGTGTTTTTGGCACGACGTGAAGTGGAGTAACTAAAACTTTGTATCTCGTGATAAAATCACAGTAATGCAGAGTGGCTTCTTTACTTTTATAAAACGGTAGTCAAAATAAAAATGATAAAACACTAATGTTTAATTAATAAATCAATTTATTTTTAATCATTCACAATAAGCTATTCCTCTGCCACATGATGTAGTCCCTAAACAGTTAATACTGTTGCTATACAACATGAGGATGGATATCAGTCTATGTCATCTGATATCAGACAAATCATTTTTAATCATTTTATTTTTTTAATTTATTTTAAGTTACATTGTGCTTTGGTGGTGTATCTGCAGGTATGTTAAAATGTTGAATGTTAATAAAATATTTTAAATTGCAGTTTAGTAAAGTTTTTCTCTTTGAAAACCAAAACAAAAAATACATTTAATTTATTTAATTTATACAATAAATGTGTATTGGAAAAGTGGTGAAACACTGTGAAAAACTGTTTAGTAATTGGCCTTTGGCCAGATTTTTCATTTCATTAAGTTTTGGCCAAAAATGTTCATTTCTATTCATCCTTACTAAATATCATGATAGCCATGATAATGATTCAGTGCATATATCTGTTAAAAAAAGGTTCTGATATGAACACAATCTGACATTTCTGTCTGTGACTGATTTTTTTCTGAGCATATTGTTCTTTGACTTGATTGGTTGCTCTAACCTTGTCTACAGGAAACCACTGTTTAGCTAGCAGAGCAGCTAGCTGCTCAAGCTGCCTACAAGCAGGACTGGGCTGTGCCTACTGTCCAGATGAAGTGAGTATAGCTGGTCCTTCTGGTCCATTTCTAGCTCATCTTATATTGCACAGTTTATCAGCCCCCTTTCACAGGACCACTGTTGTGTAGATAGTATTTGAGTGGTAGTGTGTGTGCTGTTATGAGGGTATCAGACCCAACAGTGTTACTGGAGTTTTTACAAGTCACTGTCACTGTTGGGCTGAGTGTAACCAAAAATATGCAGAAAAGAGCTGCTCTGTGGTCAGAAACTGACCAGTGATGAAGGGCAAGAAGACAATTAACACTAAAGGTACATACAGAAATGCAGCAAGGTTGAGCTACAAGGGAGGACTTTATGATAAAGTGCCCAGGAGGAGGAGATACAAGAGAGGTTTTTCTGATAAAGTGCTCAGGGGGAGGAGCTACAAGAGAGGATTTTCTGAGAAAGTGGCCGGTGGGAGGAGCTACAAGACAGGGCTTCCTGATCAAGTACCAGGGGTAGGAGCTAACAAAAGAGGGTTTTCAGATAAAGTGGTCATGGGGAGGGGCTATATGATAAAATAACTTTACATTCTTTACAGTAATCTTACAGAGTGTTTATATATATATATATATATATATGTATATACATACTGTATATGTTATATAGTAAAACTAAATATGTTTTAACATATGTGTGGGTTTGAATTAGATATTTCCCTACCATCGCTGTGACCTGTTGGAGAACCTGAACACTCATGGGTGCAGTCAGGTGGTTTCTGTACAGAGCTCCATGTCCACACAGCAGGTGAGGAAAGATGTTTCTGATACTTTCTTCCTCTGACATTTATCCTGCAAAGAAATGGTACAGTTGGACAGACCACTGTAACCACTAGATATGTCTTGTATGTGTATAAAGTGTATTTCAATCTATGTCTAAGTCTTTTGGATATGCTGTTTAAATGTAACTACAGAATTCACTGAAGTTACCTTTAATAAATCCTTTCATTTGGAATCTACAGCTCAGATTCTGCACATGCATTCATTACATGTAAAGTGACATTTCAAGCCTTTTTTTGCTTTAAATTCAGAATCACCATTTTTTGATTATTGAACTTTTTTTCAAATAAATGACTATTTAAACAGTACCAACATTAAAACAATAAAAAGGCTTGAAATGTCACTTCAAGGGTAATGAATATAAACATATGACAGTTTACTTTATGTGTAAAATTATCAGCACCAGTGAACTTTTTCACAATACAGGTAGTCCACGGGTTACGACGTTGATCCGTTCCTACCTTCGCGTCGTAAACTGAATTTTGTGTAAGTCGGAACATATGTAAATACTGTACATAAATAACATACTGTAAGCACTTATCCTGTCCTAACACTTATCCTAACACAGTAATTATCAAAAAACACATAAAATACGTTTAATAATGAAAGGAAACAGCCGCGTAACCGTGTATTCTTCTGCCGCGCACACCAAACATGAAAAAAGGCTTTATACAGTAAATGGGAGATGTGTCGTAACCACGAAACATCGTAACTCGGGGACGACGTAACCCGGGGACTACCTGTATTCTCATTTTTGGAGATGCACTATTAATAATACTATATCAGAACTGTAACACTGTCCAGCAATGTCTCCTGCCAACAGCGTTTTTTGTTTTTTAGCTAAATTATCACTTTTCAAGCCTTCTGTAATCTTGACACCCCTCTCTCTCTCTCTCTCTCTCTCTCTCTCTCCCTTTCTCTCTCTCTCTATCTCTCTCTCACTCAGTATGTACATATTGATACTAACCGGAATACCGCTCAAGTGGCCCCTCAGCAGGTGCAGATGACCTTGCTGCCGGGGGAGGAGAAGGAGGTTGTAATGGAGGTCTTTGAGCCAGGCCGTGGACCGCTGGATCTCTACATTCTCATGGACTTCTCCAACTCAATGTCTGACGATCTGGATAACCTGAAAAGAATGGGAGATGAACTGGGTAAATAATGCCAATAACAACAACTACAAAGATGTGTTGTTGCATAATGCATAATTAAATGGTTGAGATCAGAGTGTTTTCATGTGAAATAGGCAAAGCTTTCATACTCAGCTTTCTATACAGTTGCACTGACCAGTTTTCACAATGTACTGAAATGTGAAACTGTGAAAACACAGTGGACCACCACCAGCAGATGACATGGTTCATTTAAATAAAAATAAATTAAGATACCCCTGTAGTTTCATAATGAACTGAAATATAGCATCTACACTTGTAGTTGTAGACATTGTGGAAACTGGTCACTGCAATTGTAAAGAAAACACAGGTGGTTGTAATGTTGATGGTGGTAAAATTGTGACAAACCTGAAAAAATACATACATATTGGGATATTTTGCCATGCCCTTCATGTACCCCTCCACCAAGAATGGATTTTAAAAATATATTTTAGACTAAAATCCTCTCAAGTATCTTGTAAACAGTGTCTGTTCAGACAGTGTATTCTTTAATATTTTCATGTAATGACGTTCTCTGAGGACTGTTTTAGAGAAATTCATCTTTTCGAATGTCTGGATGTTATCACTACCACTGTGAACAATTCTACAATGTCTTACACCTTAAAATGTTGTGAATTTGTTAAACTTGCTTTGAACATTTATGTTTTTTAAAAGTTGCTTACTTTCTTTTTTACTTAAGGTTCGTGTATTTGTATTTTTGGGCTTATATGTGTTTCACTTTTGCAATTTTTTGTCATCGTCAGTGTTTTACTGACTTTAGTTTTTGTGTGTTTTTGACACTAAATTTGGCAAATTGGTCTAGAAAGTCATGAAAAATGCTGGATTGAATTAATACGGCCCAAAAGTAGTCATGTTTCCATACATATCATTTAATAAACACACTAGTTCAACATAAAAACCAAATACAACAACAACAACAAAACCCAATACAAACTGACCAGTAGTTAAATCATCAGTCATGTTTTACTCACGTTACTAAGTTTTTGTGTGTTTTTTTAGCTGGGCTGGTTAAGACACTGTCTAGTGACTACACCATTGGATTTGGAAAATTTGTTGACAAAGTGATTGAACCACAGACAGACATGAGGCCATCAAAGTAAGTCTACAATTTCTCCTTCATCCCTTCTGGTGGATTTTATTAGCTTAGTATTCTTTACTGGTGTTTTTGTAGTTTCAGTGACTGTCAAAGCAAAGCTTACAACAAATCCTGACAGACAATACAATTTACTTTACTGAGTAAACTAAACTCCTGACTGGTCTAAAGCACAGATACTCCACAATTTTGGTGATCAAAAATACAGAATAAATTAAGTCATAAAATGTCACATTTAATATACGTAAAATTATGTGTATAATTTAAAATAGTTTACAAAAGATGTTAATGTGAATTGACATTAAGAACAGTGACTACAACAGTGTATCCTTCTCTCCTACTCCAGTGAATTTACAAATAAAACTATCCATCTACATTTCTGTTCATTTTAAACTATATTTAATTAAATGAAAAAACAATACATTTTATAAATAAATAAGTACCGGTAGTTTTACACTAAATGAATGTCTTACAGATATCATTTGAAACATAATTTGTTTTTGTTGATAATATACAATGCTGAAAATGATGAGAATCCCACTGCTTTAAAAACGACTTTATTTACTTAATGCATTAAAATCTTGGTGTTTCAGTTGATGTGACCTTCATCAGAATAAATAGTTCTACTCTGAATGAATATCTAACAATTAGCATTTCACTATTTGGTTGATTGTGTTCATTTCACAGGAAATTAGACATTTAGATAGATAGATAGATAGATAGATAGATAGATAGATAGATAGATAGATAGATAGATAGATAGATAGATAGATAGATAAATAGATAGATAGATAGATACTTATATCTATCTATCTATCTATCTAAATGTCTAATTTCCTGTGAAATGAACACATTCAACCAAATAGTGAAATGCTAATTGTATAGACATTTGAAATATGGACATGACTATGGTAGCAGATGTTAATGTGAATTAAGTTTCTAATCTAAATGTACTGCTTCAGAAATGTCAGGTTGTGTTTTGCTTTGTGGTTGCTTTGGTTAAGTAGACGTGCTCCTTATAGTCAGGTAATGATGCATTTTACTCTGCATTATTTTCTCTCTCTCTTGCTCTCTCTCTCTCTCTCTCTCTCTCTCTCTCTCTCTCTCTCTCTTTCTCTCTCCACATCCTAATGTATGCTCTCCTTTCTCATTCCAGACTGGCTCAGCCATGGCCCAACAGTGAGCCTCCCTTTTCCTTCCAAAATGTCATCGCCCTCATCAATGATGTCACTACCTTCAAACAAATTCTACAGAAAGAGAAAATATCTGGTAATCTGGATGCTCCAGAAGGAGGCTTTGATGCCATCTTGCAGGCAGCAGTGTGCCAGGTTTGAAAATGTGTTTACAAATATATATATTATATATACTAAAAACAGTAATACATTCATACATTATCATTTTCCATGTGTATTAAAATTAAGCCTTGTTTCTGCACCTTTCAGCCAGATATGTGTAAATAATCTCTGTTCTGACTGGCTGCCATATATTGTTGTACCTCATTCAGAAAGCAGTGCAGCCTGAAACACTCCCACATGGAGCTAAATGGCTGTAGGCTAATTAGACATCACAATATATATTTTAATTTTGCCAATTTTATCCCCTTCCCAATGTAGTAGTAGCTAGTTAGCCCATCCCATCCATTAGGACTCTCCCCATCACTTTTGCAATGTTCCTGACTCTAGGAGGGTGAAGTCAAGCACAAGAATCCTCCATTGCTTGTGATGCCGTCCACCGCCTTTTTTTAACTACCGCTGATACACAGTCACTGGGGAGAAAACGCACTTGGAGGAAAGCTCATGATTCCCAGCTCCGAATGGACCAATTAGTAGACACTTGAGCCAGTGGACATTGCAATGTGAGAGAGAGCACCATCGACCCACCCAGAGAGAGCACTGGCAATTTTTGCTCTCTTGGGCCCTGACTGTTGATGGCAAACAGTGTCAGCGTCTTAGCCTGCTGAGCTACTTGGGGCCCTAGACATCACAATTTTTTTTTTTTTTTTTAAGAAAATGTGTTTCCATGTTATATGGGCCTTTTAACATACAGTCACTCTACGTCTCTGTCTGTAGGATGAGATTGGCTGGAGGAATGACAGTACTCACCTGCTGGTTTTCTCCACTGAATCAGCCTTTCACTACGAGTCCGATGGTGTAAATGTTTTGGCAGGCGTCCTGGACCGTAATGATGAAGCATGCCACCTGGACAAGGGCAAATACACTCACGCTACCCTGCAGGACTACCCATCTGTGCCCACACTTGTACGAATCCTCACAAAACACAACATTATCCCCATCTTCGCCATTACCAACCACTCACTGTCCTACTACGAGGTGAGTATATTTAGGTGCACTACTACAGCACTGGTTGTTTAATGATAATCATTGTTAACATTAACAGTATGATATTTTATATTATTATTAAATAACCAATAATAAAGGTAATTAATAGTTGTGTTACATAGTTCTGATACTGTATTGATATTGTGGCATTTGCATAAAGGTGTATCATGTTAGAAAATATCTATATCATTGGCCAGTACATTGAACTGGCAGGATATTGTCCCTCAGGGCTGATGAGCAGTCATAAAAATTAGGAAATTCTAGAAGCTTAGCTTAACATGGTTTAATATACTAAAACAATAACCTGGGAACACCAAATGTATCTGACAATTACTGCTTATGAGTAGTTCCTACTTCTGATATGATGAGTCTGTGATCCAAAAGCAAAGAAATGCATTTTACATTAAGACTTTTTACTCCAATTTAAATAAAAAAATTTAGTAAATAACGTCTGTTCATCATACATTCCAAAATAATTGTAAAATTGGTGGTAATGAGATGGAGTAAAGTTGACTGACAAGGTGAAACAGATTTGAGTGATAATTGTATGCTACATGCTTTTAACAGTTATTTTTATTTTAATTTATTATTTAATTATTTATTATTTAATTACTTAATGATTAATAATGAGTTATTATTAGTATATTATTAATAGTAACTGGTAATTATTAATAAAATATTCTTAAGAATTATTTTAAGCAATGTATTAATATTTAGTAATAATTAATCAAAATGTTATTTTCAAGACCGCAATGCTCCAGCACCCAAACCCCCCCCCCCTCTGGCTTCCCCAGAATCAAGTCAGTTGTGTCAAAATTTCGTCCCTGCATGTTAAGCTTTTTTCACTCTGAGCGTTTGAGAATGTTCCGTAAAAAAATTATGCAATGCCAATATTCTGATAAGAGGTAAGTGTAGTGATATACCATTTAGAATTCTTCCTAATTAATTTTATTTTGTTGATACAAATAAGCCAAATGGTAAGTGAGGCTGAGTCAGTCTTTTGTGTATAGCCCTTTCTTAGTGTCCAGCTAGCTTTTTTGTAATCTGATAAACGTATGCTGATCTATTTGATTAATGTGTATGTGCAGAAACTGGTGGAGTACTTCCCCATTGCTGAGCTGGGAGTACTGACAGATGACTCCTCTAACATCCTCCAGATCATAAAGGCTGCATTTGAGGTAATACTGCCATAGCACTAAAAGTGACCGTTTTGACTGATTTATATTTTACTATCAATTATATCTCTTAATTATGTTTCCCCATATATAATGTCATCATTCCTATTAATGCACATAACTGATCAAATTATGTAGCTAGAAAGTGGTGTTTTATAGTGTACACAGTCTCTTAGTCACAAACAAATACAAAACACATTGTTTATAAATTGTTAAAAATAAAATGCTATGAAATAATATAATCTTCTGTGGCATTTTTATGTTTTCTTTACATACTTGAGTAGTAGACATAAGTAGGCTCAAAGATTTAGCAATTTTGAAATTTCCACTGTAAAGAAGCTGGTCTCCTGCTCAACACCAGATGATAAACAGGAACAGAGAGGTAGTGAGAAATAATGATTTATTCCATATCTAAGGTTCTCTTACAGAATTAGTATGAGAATTAAGTTTATGCCAGGAGAGGAACTCTTTAGATTATGAGTAAATGATGTTCTAGACAGGACTGAGTAGATCTCAAATTTGATTGGTCATAACAGAAATGTGACCCAGAGCCCTGATTTTTTTCTGTTTGTTTTTCTCACAGAGCATCCGTTCTAAGCTCAGCATCCAAACAGAGAACAAACCCAAAGCTATTAATGCTCAGGTCCTCTCAGCCTCTGGAGGTGGAGACCTGAGGATCCAACCAGGAGAAATTGTGAGTATTTACACTCACTTTGTTTCTGGTCATCATTTTTGAAAGACGTCTCAAGCAGTGAATCTCAAACCAGTGTCTTTACTAGACCTGCCACAGTTCTGAAATTCTAGTTGATGATTATCTGACTTATACATAATTGTGATTATTGTATTGTGATATAATTGTTTTATTTTGTTTAATGTGCGCAACCTTTAAAGTACCAACCTAAAGTGTCCAGATTAACTGAACAGCTGTCCTGCTTCCTGCATGTCAATACAACCTGACCACAAACATTCAAGTTCACGCTCAAATAAATAAACATTGCTCATTACTGCCCTCTAAAGCTTTAATAACACCAACAGTTTTACATCATGTTTCAATTAATTTTTCTCATCATATTTCAATTAAATGTGTAATAATTGTGACAGGCCTAGTTTTTACTCCAACCTTACTCAAAAGCTACCTGTGCCAGGTATTTAATATTCTTAATGGCTTGGTTAAGGTATGTGGGTAGCTAGGTTAGAGCAAACACAGTTGTCTGCATTGTTCTTGAGGACTGATCTGTGTTATGGTGAGCTCTGTTGTCCTCAAATTGAGTAGACCTTTGTGATTGTGATTATATAAAAACAATACATTAACATTACCATATTGCCGTATCTTGGTTATATCTTGGGACAACTGTAAAGCAGGCTTAACATGGTGTATCACACTGCCCCTCCATTACCAGACATCCCCCATTGTCAGAGACGTTCACATATTGTGTCTTTGTGTATTAGGCCAGGATGACATTCCCTGGTGTAGAAATAACTGGAAAATGTACTGTATATGTTTGTCATCTTGTTGTAACTGTGTCAACCTTTGTTAAGAGTTGTCAAAAAAAAAAAAAATCCAGCCACCATGTGAGTCCTGCGTAATCAGAGTAAGGGTGCTCACAGAGGACAAACTTAATGTCATTGTAAACCACCGTTGACTACTACACTGTAAAAAATTTCTGTTGACTTAACTTAGTCAAGTCATCTTTTTGCTTTGACTCAGTTAAGTTGTAAAGACTTGACATGTTAAGTTGATATAACTTAAACTTGACTAAGTTAAGTTGAGTCAACAAAATGTCATGTCTTTACAACTTAACTGAGTCAAAGCAAAAAGATGACTTGACTAAGTTAAGTTGAGTCAACAGAAGTTTTTTACAGAGTATGAGTGCAGCTGAATGCAGTGACACGCAATTTGAAAATGCTAAACTAAGAGCCATGAAATGTGTGACGAACCTAATTTCACAGTTTTTTGTGTCAAACATAAACATTATTATTTTAAAAAAATTTTTATTTGAAAGTCAAACAAGTCATGGATGTTAAACTACACACACATCTCTTCATTCATAACCATTGATATGGATGAGTAAAGCATTTTCGTTTATTTGCGGATTGCTGTGATATATGATCTTTGGTTTGAAGTGGCCCGTAACTGGAGGCTTTATGCTGTCACGCATCAAAACGGACCTGCTAGTTCACAGGAGTCGGCACGGAGAGAGCACTCTCCAGAGTACTGATTTGCCACACCTGTCTCTTATCAGCACTCACCTATTTAAGACTCACTAGAACTCTCCTTCAGTGCTGAGTATTGTTTGTCTGTTGTGAATGTTACCTGGCCCCCTTGCTTATTATCTCTTGCTTTTGATATTGTGTTTTTGTCTTTCGGACTCCTCTCTTGTCTAGATTTTTGACTCAAGTTTTTTTCCCTTTGGACTTCTCTTTTGCTTAGCCCTTCAGATTTTCTCTTGTGCTCTCCTGAGCACCTTGTTTGTCAGGATATTTTTGTTTTATGGCCTGTATTTATGGTTTTTGCCCTGCTTGCCTATGTTTTAACTTATACTCTCTTATATTAAAATATCTGCTATTTTATCTGCACATGTCTGCTTTAATCCTTGATTTATATCGAATCCAGCATAACAATAACTTTGGCAGTATTTGTGGCTTAAAACATTTATCATGTATTAAATTTTACTTAAATTGCATACCATAAGGCTGGCTTTACACTCTGAAAATATCATGCAACTGGTTTGCAGTTTGTGCAAATAATTTCATTTAATGTACATTTCAAGCAATCAGAACTGTTTGAAAATTATACAATGTAAATCCAGCCTAAAGTGTACTTATCTGTCAGTCTGACAACAATTATGCTGGATGCAATTCACAGCATGCATGTTACATGACTGAGGCCTGAGGCTGCTTTTAGCTTTTGAGATGTGATACACTTGCAGTGCTTTTAAGCCAGTAAATGTTTTGTAGGCTAATGTTACAGTGCGTCTGAGTGCGAAGACTGAGTTCAACAATCAGCCTGTCTGCAACCTGAATGTAAATGATCGTTCAGGAACCCTGAAAGTGAAACCCACCACCTTCAGCTCTGCCCTCAACATACAGACGGAAGTTCTCTGCAAAACATGTGACTGTGAGGCGGTAAGGATCGTATTTTTATTCAATTAATTTGGCAGTAACACTTTATAATTACTTTCATTAATAAGCCATTAACTAATGATTAATAACTGTGAACAAGTCATTACTTCATGAGAATTTGAACATGAACAAATGTTTATAAATGACAGTTCATGTAGTTACTAATGATTGTATTAATGTTTGCAAATGTTAACAAATCATTAGTAAATCATTACTAAATAATTATTAAATCATTTGTTAATGAAATTCTCATGAACTAATGATTTGTTCACAATTATTAATCATTAGTTAATGAGCTATTAATGAATGTTATTATAAAGTGTTACCAATATGTTTAACAGATATTAGCAAGCATGCTTTGCATGTATTTATATTTATTATAAAGCAGCTGTTTGTTAACGCTTTGTGTATATTTGTATTTATCATAAAGCAGCTGTTTGCTAATGCTGTTTGTATATTTATATTTATTATAAAGCAGCTTTGTGCTAATGCTTTGTGTATATTTGTATTTATCATAAAGCAGCTGTTTTCTAATGCTGTTTGTATATTTATATTTATTATAAAGCAGCTTTGTGCTAATGCGTTGTGTATGTTTATATTTATTATAAAGCAGCTGTGTGCTAATGCTTTGTGTATGTTTATATTTATCATAAAGCAGCTGTGTGCTAATGCTTTGTGTATATTTGTATTTATCATAAAGCAGCTGTTTGCTAATGCTGTTTGTATATTTATATTTATTATAAAGTAGCTTTGTGCTAATGCTTTGTGTATGTTTATATTTATTATAAAGCAGCTGTGTGCTAATGCTTTGTGTATGTTTATATTTATTATAAAGCAGCTGTGTGCTAATGCTTTGTGTATATTTGTATTTATCATAAAGCAGCTATGTGCTAATGCTTTGTTTATATTTATATTAATCATAAAGCTGCTGTGCGCTAACACTTTGTATATTTATATTAATTTATCGTAATGCACATATGTGCTAATGTTTATATTTTGGGTAATGGTGGGAGTTTGTTTTGGTGGGAGCAGTCCAATATCTTGTGAATTTGGAGTTTAAACTAGCAGGTGTTTTCAATCTTGTCAGTGTTGCTGATGGACAATGAACCTGTTGTTAGAACATGGCTGCAATGTAAGTTAGTGTGACTGAAAAATCCTACAAAAAATTCCAGTTAAGCATGTAGAGTTTGCTGACGACAGTGCTTTGATACGACTGCTCACGAACAATGAGGAATAGGTCTCCATAGAGGAGCCTCAGACAGTAGTATTACAATTAAAAAACTGCTGCTGCAGAAAACTAAAGAGCTGGTGGTGGACTATAGGGGAATCTGTAAGGACACTGTAGAAAGTAAACAGCTTCAAATATCTTGGAAACCTTCTTTTCAAGGTTATGACATGGTCACGTCACATTGACTCCATAGGAAACATAGTCCAGACTGCTACTTGACTTTCTCAGGAGAATGTGGAAATTTGACCTGCCTCTACACACCCTCATCTGTTTCTACTACAGTACTGTTTCTAGGTATTCTTCTGGGAAATATCACCATCTGGTATGTTAGGACTATCATGGATAATAAAGCTTAGCAGAGGGTGGTGCGGTCAGCAGAACATATCATTCAGTTGCAGGATATTTACACCAGGTGTTGTAGAGGTGTTGTAGACCCTACCCACCCACACCACAGACTGTTCACCTTGTTGCCCTCAAACGCTGCTACAGCTTGAGGA
Organism: Crenuchus spilurus; assembly: GCA_036984385.1. Taxonomy (NCBI): domain Eukaryota; kingdom Metazoa; phylum Chordata; class Actinopteri; order Characiformes; family Crenuchidae; genus Crenuchus; species Crenuchus spilurus. Next base: position 201,632 of record BRDA01012542.1, on the reverse strand, counting down.
TACATACAGAACACTTCAAGAGGAGCTTCTCTGTGAAGAGCAGACTCATCACACAGAACAGACATGGGCAATACACAACACTACACTGTATTCACAGCATTATTTTCTATATTTATTAGATCCAGAGTATTTATTATACATACACAGTAAATCTGCCAGTGCTAAATCAACACTGTTAGAGTTAAATTAACACTGAGGGTGTTAAAATGTAACACTCTCAGTGTTACTTTAACTCTAATAGTGTTGATTTAACACTGGCAGATTTACTGTGTATGCAACATAAAGAGATAACATGCCACTTTATACTATTATACCACTAATGAAGAATATGTGCAATATGTAAAGTACTTTCATACTTCAAGGGCGGCATGTGCCCACTTCACTCCATGCCTTGAACAACTCATAGACTGCATGAGCAACATTGCCTAATGGAGTCATATGCAGTGACAACAATATGTTGCTTTTTCTGCAAACAATGTATATCTACTCCACAGTCCATACTGCACACACTGCTCTTTATATGTGACCCCGCCAGGGAAAACCAGGTCAAAGTCAATCTTTTTTTTCAAAATTTGTTTTTTTCAAAACAACTTTTTTGTGAATTTAAGTTTTGTTTTTGATCAAAATATGTACTCCGATAGATATCTGAGACTGTTATCTTTCATTTACAGCAATAATATCGAGTGGCTAAGTTTTGTCGCTAATGTGAGTGACACGATATTGACACGATGTCTCAATAAGTTGCCCAGTGACTTTGGCCTGGTTTTCCCTGGCGGGGTCACATATCATTTATTTATGATCCTTTCCCTGAACTTTCCAGGATCTACCCCAACCCAGTCTGTCGCACATACTGAGCTGTCAATAACATTGTCTTTTGCCTTTCTGATGTGACATTATTTGATTTGTGATTTTTAAAGCTTTTTTTACTGCAGCAGTGTACACTGTAATAGTAAAATAGTAAATGCAGTAAAATAAACTTCCAAGTTATCTTGAAACTTTCCTTTTTGAGAATGAACGTTATATGATAGTCTTTGGCTTGTTTTGCTTGTGTTGATTTTAACACAATACAGAGGAATTTGGGGTGGGGTTTAGAGGGTCTGTTGTGGATTTTGCCTCAATTGAACACCAAAATTGCTGATACACGAGGGGATCAAATGTATTCTAACAAATATTTACTTGTGAAAACAAAGAAAAACACAAATTTTGTATTAAAGGACCTAATTGTTCTTAAATTGTGTTTTATTGAATTATCTCTGCTTTTCTCCATCAGAATCCCACAGTGAAGGCGTCCCGGTGTAATGGTAATGGTGATCTGGTGTGTGGGACTTGCCGCTGTTATAATCAATGGTATTATTACAGATATCACACAACTTTCCACTCTATATATAATATAGAGAAAAAATGACTGTTTAGTTTAGCATCTGTATTTTTGTCCATGGTTACAGTGTCAGAAAGCACATAATCAAGTCTTTTTGAGATTATTGAACAACTCAGCAGTTTGAGACAAGTTTTATAATTTAGACAAGCTGTTAGCATCATGCCAAATAATGGCATATAAACCTGTAGTACTTTCTATGTAATTTAAAGCTAAAGAAGCAACATTTGATGTATCTTAGTTTTCAAGATGTTTTTAAGCTGAATGATCACTTCAGGAGACTTCTGTAATTCTGTAATTCTGTAATTCTGTCCTGTGTCCTGTTTCTCTCTCTCTCTCTCTTTCTCTCTCTCACACACTCTCTCTCTCTCTCTCTCTCTCTCTCTCTCTCTTTCTCTCTCTCACACACTCTCTCTCTCTCTCTCTCTCTCTCTCTCTTTCTCTTTCTCTCTCTCTCTCTCTCTCTCTCTCTCTCTGTAGGTTGGGTCCCTTCTGTAACTGTTCATCAAGTGTCCAGTCTGATGTAGGCTGTGTTGGACCTAATATGGTGGAACCATGTAGTGGGCGTGGAGACTGTGTCTGTGGGACGTGCATTTGTTATAATCCCAGTCAGTATGATGGTTCTTACTGCCAGTACGACAAATCTCAGTGCCACAGATATGGCGGCTTCCTCTGCAACGGTCAGCACTGGACACACATTTACATTCATGCTGTACAAAATTTACTTGCTTTCATTTAAAAAAGGTCACTGAGCTGTATGCCTTTGAATTAATCTCTCTATCTTTCTCTCTTTCTCTCCTCCTGCTCTCTCCTTTCGTTGTGTGTGTGTGTGTGTGTGTGTGTGTGTGGTGTGCCTGTCTCTCTCTCTCTCTCTTTGTGTGTGTGTTTCTCTCTCTGTGTCTCTGTCTCTTTCCCTCTCTCTCAAACAAGTGAATAAAATTAAAAAATATCCCAAGACATTAGAAAAAATGCAAAGTGAGTCTGGAGTTAAATACTACATTTGTGTCATCACTGATATCTGTTTAATAAAGGTTGTGTGTGTGTGTGTGTGTGTGTGTGTGTATCAGATCGTGGCAGCTGTTTTTTGGGGTCATGTGCATGTGATGCTGGCTGGACTGGACCTGCCTGTGAGTGTCCACTCAGCAATGTGACCTGTCTGGACAACAAAGGGGTAAAACACACACATACACAAACACACACACACATTCTACAGACCATTAAAGTTAGTGTCAAACTCTGAACATATTTTAATGTCTGTCCTCACATGACTGGATGCTACTGAAAACATACTTTTTAATGTGTTTTGTCTCCCATTAACACGAAAACACCATAATGCAGAAGTGTCAGAATCCACTCTGCTCTGTTCCTTTTTCAAAACAAAAACACATCTCATCTCTTCTCAGGACTGTAGTGATGTTTCAGCAGCATCATATTTTGTCAAATCCTTTTTGTTCTGTTTTAATAAACATAATAAATAAATTCTGTCATTCATTCTGCAGTCACAGGCCTGCTCTGAATATATCAATCTTTCACTTTTTTCATTAAAAGAAAAAAAAGAAAAGAAAAATGTCCTGTTTTGATAAACATTTTAAATGAAGACCGTCCTTTATCATACAGATTTGTCTAATATAGAGTGTTCTGTGTTTTGGTCACCTGTCCACACTAAGGTTTCTGAAATGATCCCTATAGATTTTTTAAAACTTTCTGTGTTTTCATGTAGACAGACAAAACACAACTTTTTAAAAACACTGAAGTCACATGGTTAACATGATTGTGATTGTTACTATTTAAATTACTGCCCTCTTCATCTCTGTCTCTCAGGGTTTGTGTAATGGTCGTGGTGTGTGTAAGTGCGGACGCTGTGAGTGTGAATATTCCGGACTGGAGCTGGGCTCAACTTGTGAACCAAACTTCCAGGTCAGCATTAACACAAGAGTTTTATGATAAATAGGGATATACTGTATACATCTTTAGAACATAATCTACAAACCACATTTTTTTATCCACTGTGGTATGTTTGTGTGTGTGTGTGTGTGTGTGTGTGTGTGTGTGTGTGTGTGTGTCCAGGCTCAGATTGGTATGTGTGAGAGCAGGAGGAGCTGTGTACAGTGTCAGGCATGGAAGACCGGAGAGATGAAAGGAGAGAAATGCAAAGGCTGTCCATTTAATGTGGTCATGGTGGATGAGTTGAAGAACAGTGAGTAAAATTCACTGAAACCTACTGATTTCATCCTAAACTTATCCTCCATTTAGCTGAAGTAATGAATGTAATACAAGTAAATGTATCTTTCCAAAAGAAGTGACAGGAGTGATAAATGAATCCAGGACCTGAACCAGTTCAACATAATGAAATTAAACCTGAAAAGGGTATTATAGACTAAATGTTACTGAAATTAAACTGAGAGAAAAAGTACATTACTCACTTATACACCTCAGTGGAAGTTAGTGTGCATTAGTATTATTTTATATAGGAGTGAAAAGGAAAGTATCTGGAGGGTGAAAGATTATAAACTGATTGTTGATTTGCAGGAGATGATGTGATAGAGATGTGTGAGTACCGTGACGAGGATGATGACTGTACATATTATTACACTGTGGACTTTCCCAACGATCCCACCGATAAAGTCCATGAAGTTCAGGTTCTCAAAAAGAAAGGTGAGAAATTCTGCTTTATGGATCACAGGATTTCTAACAGATCTGACTGACATCACTCTGCATGCACAGAAATACTTCATTGCTTAAACGAATGATTCACCCAGAAATAATATTTACACAGATTGCACTTACTCCAGTTGACCAGCCAAGACATGCTTGGAGTTTCAGAAACTACATGGGGGGTTGTCTTAAAGCTGTAATTAAAAAATATATAAATATTAATAGTAAGTCATACTGTGTCCCAAACCACAGTGACCAGTCATTTGAAAGGCTTGGGAGACAGTTTGGTGATGTATTTATACAGAAACACCTGTATTTCATACACATCTGAAGCTAAGCAGGTTAATGTCTGGTTAGTAGATGAATGGGAAACCTCCAAGGAAAGCGTGTGTGGCTGCTGGTAGTGTTGCTGATGAAAACAGCAGGAGGCTCTATTCCTGTGTTCTGTGTGGATCGCAATGCAGTCATGGGGTCACCGTACACCGTACTGTGTAAATGCTCCCATCTTTTGGATGAGACATAAAACTGACATCCCAGTTCTCTGAGGTCAGACAGAGTTCCCTGGTTATTTCCTCAAAGAGAGAAGAGAGTGTTACCCTTATGCACTGACTGCAGTTCTTACTCCTGATCATCCTATTTGGCTTAGTCTCTCTTCACCTGTCTGCCTAATATCTAATGTGTGGTGAGTGTTCTGATGTTGACTGGCTGTGTAAGTCCTAGTCTGTTTGGTACCCTGGGCAACCCCTCCAGCACCCATATAAAAACCCTCCCACCCCCGTTAGAAAAGTGCCATAGAAATGTAACTGTGAGAAACCTTTGGGCTAAGGTGGCAGTTGCGTTATTGTGTTTGTTAACATCACTAGCCACACAGCTCCAGTTTGGAAAAATTTGGAGCCAAAATATGTGTTGGCTGATCAGCAACATCTGCGGTAAGTGGGAGATTGTGAAAATGTTTTTTGAGTGAGCCATTCTTATAATTTATGATTTTATGTTTATATTGTGAAAGTAGGGGTTACAAAATTAATGGATATTGGAACAAATTACAGACTTATACTTATAAATAACATGAGGACTGCTAATATTGAACATCTGTTAGAGGTGAAAAAGCATTTTTATATTTTGCAATGTTAATTATGTAAATTATGTATCACTGTATTTTTATAATTATAATCATTTTACTATTTTACAATAATATACCATTTATTTTAAAGTGTATAATTATTTATGTTAATTAACAGTAATAATAATACATGATCTGGTGTAATGTGTCTTCAGACTGTCCTCCAGGAGGTTTTCTGTGGTTGATTCCTCTTATCATGTTCCTGATGCTGTTGTTGGGTCTTCTGCTGCTTTGCTGCTGGAAATACTGTGCTTGCTGCAAGGTACATAGACACACACACACACACACACACACACACACATTTTCTACTGATTACTTATTCACACTATATATATA
>BRDA01012542.1:168713-196046 GCA_036984385.1 Crenuchus spilurus | reverse complement strand
TTAAAAATTAGGTTTAAGAATTTAGCCCCATCCATACAGCCTAGTTTATCCCCACCCACTCAGCCAGTTTAGCCCCACCCATTCATCCTACAGCAGATTAGGCCCACCCACACAGCCTACAGCAGTTTAGGCCCACCCACACAGCCTACAGCAGTTTAGCCCCACCCACTCAGCCTACAGCAGTTTAGCCCCACCCACTCAGCCTAAAGTAGTTTAGCCCCACCCACATAGCTTACTGCAGTTTAGCCCCAGCTATTTTGTCAACAGCAGTTTAGCACCTCTTTGCATGCTGAAGTAATTATGAGCATCTCTCTCTGACTACTTTCTGGATGAGGTTGCAATTCAGGACAGGGCTCATTTACATATTTCAGTCTTAAGGGCGGATGTTACCAAACATTTCTTAATTTTCCTTGCTTAGTTTTCAAGCCTTAATAAGGGTTCTTGACAGCAGTTGTACTGAAGGTTGTCTATTTTTGAATGAGGTAAGGTTCTGATTCTGCTTACAGGACGTATGGTTGGATTTAAGGAAGATCATTACATGCTGCGTCAGTCCTTGTTAACCTCAGATCAACTGGACACTCCTCTTGTGCGAACCGGCCCACCAAAAAGCACCGATGTGGTTCGGTGGAAAGTGAAGGACAACGTCCACTGGGGGCCCAACCACCCTCAGGCCCAAATTCAACCCAACCCCAAAGAAATCAGTGAGTCTGATGTTAAAGTATGGTTCACTGTATGCTGTTGGAGAGCTACAAAATATCATGATTTATGTAATGTTTTTTTCTTAGAAAGTGCACAGTTATTATTTTGATATACAATTTTAGGGTGTAAAAGTACAGCACACCCATTTCTCGTATATCATACCTGTTGTATTGAGGCGAGTTCGTGATTGAGTTAACAATTAGCCCATGACTAAGATAAGATTATTATAATATGTTAGATCAAAACTAAGATCAAGTCTGAATTTATCAAACAATATTAGACCTTTTGATTCTCTTTTAAACGCAAAGCAGAAATGTTAAAATATGCTAGCAAATAAGCCACACTGTCACTGTCAAACTCCTTATTATTGCTGTATTGAAAAATCTGTTAAATCAAGACAAATTTGTTGAAGTTAGGAGACTAATGTAGCTAAAAAGTACTTGAAAATTTGCCTGTGCTTTTGTCTATTGTACTGATTTTAGCACTGTGATGATTTTTTTAATATCTTTGGCTTTTCTCCTTCTAGTTGACTTTCCTCTATCTCTGCGACTCAACAGACAGTTTTCAGATGAGCTTTCTCACCCAGAAGCTCGGGACACTCAACTGCTCAGGCGGGAGGTGGATGAGAATGTGAGTAGACCATTAAAATGTATTTATGTATGGTGGGGGTCAAATAATATAATATAATAATATATTAATGTAATAATGTAATATATTCTCCTGACCTTGGTGTGTTTGTCTATAGCTTAATGATGTGTTTAAACGGATCCCCGGCTCACAGATGGTTCAGAAGACCAGGTTCAGGTGAGTAAAAGTAGACACTTATTATGCCAAAAATAATGTGCTAGTGACACAAGTCTAGTGATAGTCATACAGTGATCTGTTGTTAACTGATTTTTCTTTTCACTTGCCACAGGACCCAAAGGAATGCAGGAAAGAGGTAATCAATGATCTAATATCATAAAAAACTGTTCTAATGTCATTACTAGAACAAGCAGTTGTTACTGCACTGTATCCTTCTAAATGTTTCTTGCTCTTTCTCCATCAGGCAGAACAATACGATTGTGGACACGGTTCTGTCAGCTCCGCGGGCCAGTTATAACGACATTGTAAACCTGACAGATAAACAGGTGCAGGCTGGAAACTTCAGTGACCTGAGAGTGCTGCCTGGCTACTACACTGTCGCTACAGACAGAGGTGGGAATGCCTGTGTTTATATACTGCACATTCTGTGCCATTTTATTGTTGAATTGTTGAGTAGCTCAGTGAACCAAGGTGCTGGCACTATAAACTGAAGATTACGAGGTCGAATCCTGATCGTGCTGCTTGCTACTGGCAGCAAGGACTTGAGAGAGCAAAAATTGGCTGTGCTCTCTCTGGACGGGAAAGATGGCACTCTCTCTCCCCTGCACTGCTAAGTAATGTTAGCTGGCTCAGGCGTCTACAGGGTGATCCACCAGAAATAGGGATCCTGCGCTTTCCTCAGAGCATGTTAGCTGCGCGGTGGCGATGTATCTGCAGCAGTTGGAAAAGAGATGGTGGCTTGACTTCACATGCATTGCAGGAGGCCTGTGTTAGTCTGCACCCTCCTAGAGTCAGGGACATTACAAGTGATAGGGAGAGTCAACAAATGGGTGAGTCGATTGGCTACCAAACAGATTGGGGAGAAAAATCGGGTAAAAAATTATTTTAAAAAGTTATAAATATTCAAAAGACAAACTCTTAACTACAGTTTAAGAGCATGTGTAACTGTAAAAATTCAAAAAAGTTTCTCTGAATATTGTAAAGTAGAGAATAGTTTGGATTTTAACAACTAGTTTTAAACTCTAAAATGTGTGAAACAGGAAATAACAACAGTAACCTTCTTTTGAGTGGATGTGTCCAAAACTTTTGTCTGGTAATAGTGGATGATGTTGGATGTCTGATGTTGATCACTGAATATGGGTGGTAATCATGTGTACATGTACCTTGGTGCTGATTTGAAAGTTTTGGCTTCTGTTTTTGTGTCTCAGAGGCGACGGGTGCAGTGGAGCTACAGGAAGGGGTGGAGTCTGTGGATGTTCGGGTTCCACTGTTCATCAAGGATGAGGACGATGCTAAAAAGCAGTTGCTGGTGGAGGCCATTGATGTTCCTGTGGGAATTGCCAAAATAGGAAAACGCTTTGTCAACATCACTGTCATCAAAGAAAGTGGTGAGGCAGTTAAAGATATAGAAGGATCTCAGCCAAATATGAATCAGAATCAGAACCAGTATCTGAATTAATGTATGTAAATGCATGTTTATTTAATTAAATCACATACACAGTCATTAAATAGTTTTGAGCAATAGTTTTTTACCTCTTCACAGTAAAACAGATAAGAATCTCAGAATACTTTATAAACATCCCATTAAATTCCATTTAGCTGACTGAGAAAGACAGAATGAAATTTATCATAAATACCTGCTTATTGCTTTTACAGCTAAGAGCATCTTCACCTTCCTTCAGCCGTCATACACAGTCTCTCGCCAAGATGGTGTGGCCAACATACCTATTGGTCGAGAAATCATTGAGGATGGTCGAACACAAGTCACCTACAGCACCCGTGACCTCACCGCCAAGGACAATAAGGTTAAAGCCAAATGTCGAAGATCAGCTTGATACCACTTTTAACTGTAATGATATAACCATTGATATATTTTATGGTCAGACCTATAATTTGTCATTTTAAATGTGTATAATTCCATACATATATAATTTTAAGAATTAATTTATAATAAAAAAATTAAAAATATATCCATGTTTCTTATTGAGAAGTGGTGATCAAATACAGATACTGTAGCTCAAAGTAGACAGTATATGTTTTATCATTTTACTTCCTGTTAAAAAATGTTTTCTCAATCTACACTGAGGTATTATTGACAAATACTAACATGACAGTTGATAGTAATGTTCCAAAATCTAGTTGTGCAGTAACTGTTTTAATTATTATTACTGACATGCACTCTCATCTTCACTGCTAAAGTTGAGGATAAACTGAGGGCTTCTCTATTGAGTTCAACATTTAAAATAACACGGGGCCCCGAGTGACTCAGTGGGCAAAGACGCTAACACTATGACCCGAGGATCGCAAGTTTGAATCCCGGTCATGCTGTTTGACATCAACAGCCGTGGCCCAAGAAAGCAAAAATTGGCAGTGCTCTCTCTGGGCGGGTAGATGGCGCTTTCTCTCTCACTATCACTTTCACGTTGCAATGTCCGCTGGCTCAGCCATCTACTGATTGGTCCAATCGGAGCTGGGGACCCTGTGTACCTTCCTCCGAGCGCATTAGGCTCTCCAGTGACGGTGTATCAGCGGTGGTTCGAAAAAGAAGCGATGGCTGCACCATATGCAACCGAGGAGGCTTGTGCTTGCCTGCACCCTCCTAGAGTCAGGGACATTGCAAAGTGATGGGAAGAGGCCTAACGGAGGGGATGGTCTAATTGGCTGCCACTACATTGGGAAGGGGATAAAATGGGCAAAAACCTAGAAATAAATAATAAAAAAGGTCTGCAATGGAAGGGAGATTTGTTGTACCTAGGGCTAATACTAATTCCTTGCAACGTACAGATGGATATAGAGCAATTGCTGCATGGAACAGGATGCCAACTTTTATGACATTTATAAATAAAATGTACATCATTTTTAAAACACAAATTAAGAAGTACTTGGGAATGGCTTATATTGTGAGATAATTGGTTCAAATTTAGTCATTTATTATTATAATATTGAGTTTTACAGTGTTTTTATAAAGTATGTGTGATGTTTTTGTTGTTGATGAAACGTATATATGGATTTTTTTCTCTCTCTCTTATTTTAAGTAGGACCCCAGGAAGAATAGTTGGGGCATCTGCTCCAGCTAATGGGGATCAAATAAATAAACAAACAAAAAAAACGAATAGCCTAAACTGTCAGCATTAACTTCAGTAATGTTAGGGTTACTTATTGAGGCATTAGCATTTAAACAGCAACATGGGTTCACATAGCTAACATTAGCCACTGTTAAAGGAACTGTTCACTCATATATTTACCTATTTTTCCACTTACCCCAGATGTAGGTCAGCCAAAATATATTTGGAGTCCAAATTAGCCTCTTTATGTTAGAAATGATGCTGTGAAACAGATGTTGCTAAAAACACTAGAAAAAATATTTTACCATTTATACAAAAATACAACTCTCAACCTAAATCAGACTAGTTGATCTATTTTAGGATGCAGTATGACGTACTGTGATCTATAAAATATAAACCAAAACTATTTGACATGGATGCCTGTAATGATTTTGTTAGATTTTATAATTCATAGTATACATACATAGTTCTAAAGAAGTAACAATTGGAGTGAACTGAACATATCTGAACTGATGAACTACATCAGAAGTAAGTGGAAAGTTCTGTAAATATGATTTCCAGGTGAACTACTTATGTTACCTGGTCCATTTCTGAACCCCAAACTATACTCCTGCTGTAGGACTATGTGTCAGTGGATGGAGATGTGACGTACAGCCCTGGAGAGACACAGAAGATGGTTCAGGTGAAGCTTCTGCAGCCAATTGAGACTGACACCCTGCTGGACAAACAGCCCAAACAGTTTGTGATGGATTTGAGCAACCCACGACAAGGGGCTAAAGTAGGCCGGTACCCGCGGACCACCATCAATATTACTGACAAGCCAGGTGAACCATTCACAAACAAAACTCATCGCTCTGTTTATACATAAATATACTTTGAAACATGGATTAACTGCAGGTACATAAGACATCAGTCCAAAGGCATATGGATAGTTAGGAAGGAAGTGTAGTGAATATATTGACATTTATTTTGTTGTTAAAAACTTATACACTGTATATAATATATATATTCAGTCTATAATTAACTGTACTGTTATTTATGTGATGAATTATATGTACCTTTGGTTTATATCCTATACATTCTACAACTTTTTTCAGCTTGTTTCAGTGCCAAGAAATATAGAACTTTAATGAAATTTAGATAATAAAAATCTCTTCTTCTAGTTACAGACATTAATTTGATATAGAGTGAAAGTTTAGAATTTGCACTTTCAGTGCAATTTCTGGAATTGTTTTGATGAACTTTAAAATTCACTTCATGCACAGTTGGTGAAAAGAGTGACTTCTAAAGGTTGTAAACTATATTCAGTCATTTTACATTTATGTTGGTTAATTATGTAAGTCTGATATTGTTTCTTACTCTGTGACAGATTCCAGTGTGATGATGTTTAAGAACAACACACAGACCTTCAATGTGTCCGATCCAGTCTACAACATCCCTGTCATCCGTACTCAGGGTCAGGAGAATCCCTCCAGTGTCAACTGGCGCATCCGCAAATCGTCTCGTTTAAACCAGTCTGGCCAACTCAAATTTGCCCCAGGAGAAGCGGAGAAGAACATTGTCATTGATCCACGAGCACACCCAAGTCCAGTAAAGCCTGAAGTCTTCGAGCTGGAGCTGTATGACCCCAGCACCAACAGCTCAGTGAGAGACAGGAAGACTACTCAGGTCAACGTCTTAGACAGAGGTGAGTTACTGACTACAGTTACCTGCACATCAATGATCAGATTTTAGTGAAAATCAGGCTGCTTCTCTAATATTTGATCATATAACCAGCACAGTGTGATTAATATCTTAAGCCACAATTACTCTGTGTTGCCTCACAAATGTTGCCTCACTTTCTTCACCAGGGTGGAGCAAAAATCTGCCCAGCTAAAGCCACAATGCTACTGGAAGCAGATTCCTTTTTTAATGACTTGATTGCAATTATTTTAGATCATCATAGTTATGTAAGCTCACCACAAGTTCCACAGTTATCAGATTGCACAGTCATATGTTTACTTTGCAAAACAAACAATATGAATTATCAAAGCAAAATTCACTGAAATCTGCTGGGTCATATGAATAAAAATTTAACTTGCTGTTATTAAAGCATTAGAGGGTAGTGGTCAGTAATACTTTATTTGAACTGAAGTTGTGTTTATCAGTTTGGCGCTACTAAGAATTGAATAACAGAAAGCTGAAGAGCTGTTCAGTTCATTTGGTCACTTTAAGCTTGTACTTTAAAAGCTGCACACAATGAAAAAACAAGACTTTAAATTATTAATTGTAATTAATTGCCAATTAATTGTCAGCTAAAAATGTATGACTGTGACAGGCCTGGTTCACATGTATTTTGCTGGGATTTTTTTTTTGCAAGGGAAGTTTTATTTGTGTTTGCTCTAACCACACCTTTACTTGAAGTTTACTGATTAAAACATGCAGTCCAAGCCAATATTAGCAGGTCTATTAAATAATCATTAAATAATTTCATTTTTATTGCTGTGTAAATAAAGAAAAAAATTGAAATAATGTGTTAAGGAACTAGCAAAGTTACATTTCATCACTAACTACTGTGCAGAATAAAGTGAAAGCAACATTAAGTTTCTTGACCAGCTTTTTGGAATATATGGAATATATATTCTATATAGAAATTTATAATAAAAAAAATCTGTTAAATAATCTGCTTCAGATAAATGATGTTGAATCATATGAAGACATAAATCATATCAGAACAATTTTGTACACACATATTCAAATAATTGTCTGATTGCTTCCAACTACAGGTGACACAATGCAACAGGTAACACAGCTGAAGTCATCTTCCAGAGGCCGCCTCTACGCCCCCAGCAACATCGAAGCCTCACCTATTGGCCCCAGAAACATCCGACTCAACTGGAACCCTCAAATGGATGCCAAAGGATACAAGGTAAACCACATCGACACACTCACTAGTACATACAATTCTCATCACAATAAATATGTGAGAAAATATTTAGTGATATTTCAAATTCCAGCTAGATTAAGGCAGGTTAGTATTAACAAGTATTAATTACACAGAAAAGTTAATAATTTCCTTTGTGGATAGATATATTTTTTGTGTGGTTTTTGAATTATTAAAAAAGAGATCACTATAGGCCTATTGGGATTGGATTAGTTTATCAGGAGGACAACTTAATGAAACATGTTTACAGCCTCCTCAGTGATCAAGCTCTCAAATCTGGACAGCAGTGACATCACTTTTTAGGTGTTGACTTTGATGTACAGTTGGTAATTCAGCTGTCAGCTTTAATTTTCTGACAAATACTGACATGGCCATGGCAGAATTAAAATGACACAAATAAAACCACAGATACGCTCCTGTAAAAAAGAAAGAACTAAATTACCTCAGAAGTTCCATGAATGTTTATTCCTTTCCTGTCAAGTGCTTATGTGACCTTTTTCTCCTATTGCTCATGTTGAACATGTATGAGCCTGTTCCTCTGTGTCCAGGTAAAGTATTGGATCTATGGAGACCCAGAAGCTGATGCTCAGGTGATGGATGTGAAGACACCACAGGCAGAGCTGACCAACCTGTACCCTTACTGCGACTATGAGATGCGTGTGTGTGCGTACAACGCACAGGGAGATGGAGATTACAGCGACATCGTACAGTGCCAGACTCTTGAGGATGGTGTGTGTCTCTATTATAAGAGAACTTCAGCCAGAAAGCTAACATTGAAGACAGAAAGCTAATGTTACAGCCAGAAAGCTAACATTACAGACAGAAAGCTAATGTTACAGCCAGAAAGCTAACATTACAGACAGAAAGCTAACATTACAGACAGAAAGCTTATGTTATCGCCAGAAAGTTAGCATAACAGACAGAAAGCTAAAATTACAGACAGAAAGCTAATGTTACAGTCAGAAAGCTAACATTACAGACAGAAAGCTTATGTTATCGCCAGAAAGTTAGCATAACAGACAGAAAGCTAATGTTACATCCATACCTTACAGACAGAAAGCTAACATTGAAGACAGAAAGCTAATGTTATCACCAGAAAGCGAACATTACAGACAGAAAGCTAACATTACAGAGAGAAAGCTAATGTTACATCCATACATTACAGAGAGAAAGCTAATGTTTCATCCATACATTACAGACAGAAAGCTAATGTTACATCCATACATTACAGACAGAAAGCTAACATTACAGCTAATGTTACATCCATACATTACAGACAGAAAGCTAACATTACAAACAGAAAGCTAATGTTACAGTCAGATGTTTACAGACAGAAAGATAATCTTACAGACAGAAAGCTAACATTACACACAGAAAGCTAACATTTCAGACAGAAACCTAATGTTACAGAGAGAAAGCTAATGTTACAGCTAGATATTATAAACAGAAAGCTAACATTTACAAACAAAAAGCCAATGTTACAACCACAAAGCTAACATTACATGCAAAAAGCTGATGTTACAGTTAGATACAGTATTACAGACAAAAGGCTAATGTTACAGCCAAACATTACAGACAGAAAGCTAACATCCTGATCGAACCAGCAACCTTCTGATCACAATACCAGGTCCCTAACCATCAGGCCACAGCTGTAATGATTTTGATGTACAGTTGGTAATTCAGCTGTCAGCTTTAATTTCCTGACAAATACTGACATGGCCATGGCAGAATTAAAATGACACAAATAAAACCACAGATACGCTCCTTTCTTTTTTGTTGTAATAATGTAAATGGTGACTTGCACTTGAAACATCAGAATGAGGACTGACCAGATATCAGAATGAGGACTGTTGTGATATCAGAACGAGGACTGATAAGATATCTGAATGAGGAATGCTGAAAATCAAGTTAGAATAGATACATGATGTTATATAAATGCTACTGATTTCTCTCTGCAGTGCCTAGTGAACCAGGCCGTCTGGCCTTTAATGTCATCGGCCCAACTGTCACTCAGCTGAGCTGGGCAGAGCCAGCAGAGCCAAATGGTGTCATTACAGAGTATGAGGTCATCTACACACCTATCAATGAGGACAGCAGTAAGTGTCCAGAATCTTACTGTATTCCTGCCTAAAGTGTCCAGAATAATAATCAAAGAAAAAGGATGATGCTGTAGAACATCAAGAATGTCTAGTAAAATGTATATCCATGTTAAGTTGCACTTAATATCCAGAAATAAGTTCCAAAAAATGTATTGTAATATTTCATTGTATAAGCTGTTATAGAATAGCTGGAGTAGAATAAAAAAGTAGCTCTTAAAATATTTGTAAGCAGAACTATCTTTAAAAAATATATACTCATGCTGTTTCTTCCCTGCCTAGAACCCACTGGACCTTCTAAGAAGGTAAAGATTGATAACCCAAAGAAGCGTATGCTGCTCATTGAGAACCTGCAGCCTTCACAAACATACTGTTACAAAGTGCGTGCAAGCAATAAGGTGGGGTGGGGACCATACAGAGATGCCACCATCAACCTGGCAAGCCAGCCTCACAGACCTATGTCAAGTAAGTCTATAACATGCAAGGACTTACAGTTAAATCATCAGCTTAATCATTTCAATAAATGTGGAGTTTCTTTGTCAGTTTGTAATAATATAAAAAAAACTGAAGGACATCCTGCCCAGAATAAAGACACAGGTGCACATGTATCCCCTTGTTTAATGTCTGTGTTCTTATTCTGCAGTTCCCATTATCCCTGATATTCCAATTGTGGATGCGGAGGCAGGTGAGGAATACGACAGCTACCTGATGTATAGTAATGAAGTTCTTCGCTCACCCACCGCTAGCACTAGACCCAGCGTATCTGACCTATCAGAAGGTAGGTACCAGACATTTAGGCATTTTATAAAGGGGAATTCAAGAGAATTTTAAACATTTCTATATAGTTCAGTCATTGAGATGTAAAGTCATTCAGAATGTTTTTATGTGAAAAAGTTCAAGTTTGAGTATTTCAAGCAATACCATTCTGTGAAGTCGTTTTTAGAGGCATGTAAGCAGAAGCGGAAGTTCTGCAATAAAAACTTAACATTGGTGCTCACCTAAGCCGGTACTACGTCACCCATTCATTCAGCTTCCTAGCCAATCACGAGCTACTACGCCCATCTGTTCGGCAGTGTCTGCTCTAGACTGAATCCTGCAGACCTGGGCTGAAGATCCTAATAATTAACCTCTCTGATAATATTCTCTCAGGTTTTTATGGCAGAAATGTAATTCTTCAGATGTGTGGATCACCAATGTGGACAATTCTGTCTAAAAATGTTTTTTAAAATGGAGCATTTCAAACCAAACCACTGAATGACTGTTTACATCTTAACACTGAATTATGCAGATATTCGGATAAATCTGAAAGTCTGTATATGCTACAGTATAAATAGCAGAAAGATTCCAAGGAATAGATTAGCCATTAATGGTAACGTGATTGCAATTTAGAAAGGCACACAAGATAGCAATTATAATAAACAACCTTTGCTAAGTAATGCATGCTGCTATTTTTTACTCATTGTTTGCAATTCTGGTTTACATTTGGTTGTTTCCAATATAACACAAATGTTGTTTGTAAATTGAGGTGGGCAACGTGGTGCATCAGATATTAGCTTTTTTTTTTTTTTTACCTTGCTTGAGCCTTTTAACTTGTATTTATAATACAAGTATTGAGAAGTGCTATTGCCAAGCTTTAAGCTTTTTCAGTTCAAGCTTAAGCTCAGATCATAATTAAGGGATGATATGGTAGCATCATTTCAGACTGAAAAGGCTGCAAATGGTTATTTATGCTCCCTCTCTCTTACCTTGGTTTGAAGTGGCTTAAATATATTTCATTTCTTTGAATTCTTCCACTTGGTGCTTAATTTAATTAAGCATCAGCTAATTTGATGACATGGCAGTTTTTTCCCCATCTGCTTCATTTCAATTGCAAGAGTTAATCTGAGACTCCTGCTTCCAGTTAAATCAGCCATCTTGTGCTTATGAAAGACTTCCTGTCCATCCTTTCCTCCATTGCTTTGCCTAGTTGTAGTCACTAACCATGACTTTGCGTACACATCCTCCATCCTTTGCTTACTTCTCCTCACATGAACTCCAAAGGCAAGCGCTGGAAGCATGTTAAGCTAGTGGGTTCAGACCTGGATCTTCGAGTGGTGTCCTGGAAGCTGCCAGCAGACATCATTCCTCACCGCCAGAGCTCCAGCACTGAAGGCAGCGATGACCTAGTGACAACTAGCCATTTACAGACCCCTCATCCTTGTGGGCATATCAGGAACCATCAGCAAGGTGGCCATATCCAGAACCCTCAGCAAGGTGAAGATCTGAACATGTCCACCCCTGCTAGACCGCATGCCAGTCTACCATAACGCCACTCTGCTAGCATGCTATCCCATCTCTGCTGTGGATAGCTGGCTTGTATCAAAGTGCTCTCTGGCAACCTGCTACCATGCTTTTGGTTGGTGGTCAAGTGGACTTCGCTAATGTTCTGCGGCCTAAAGCTGGTGATCAACAGAGAATGATTCCCTCAAATTCTCTCAGTTTGTTGAGAGAAATGGCTAATAAATCACTAATTTTTGCTAGCCAGACAGTCACTGCTGCTGCTACAGCTGCCAATGGAGAAGGAAGCTTCAGTCTTGAAGACAGAGAGGATGGTCAGCCTCGGCTGTTTTTCAGTCACGCCCCTACTATGGAGCTGAAAACTGTTAGCTATGTGTTAGCATAAAGCTAATGCTAGCTGATTTATTGTCTTTATATTTGCAGATCAGTTGATGAATGGCAAATGGGATCAGAAGTTCATGTTTCCAGGAGGAAGTAGCTCCATGACGCGCAACATCAGCACTTCATCTGCCAATTACAGCATCTCACCCCGCCCAGGAGTCTCAAATCAGTCACTGGAGACTACAACAACTTACATTTCAGGCAAAGGTGTGCTAATGCACAGGTTGTTGATAGTAGGATACATACTTATCCTCTGAAAGCTGTATAGACTAGTTTCAGCCAATATTACTTGGGTTCTTCTAAATCTTCGGTAAGCTCTGTGAGGTGTGCTGATTAGATTTAGAGTCTAAAGCCAAGATATTCCTCCTCACTCCAGCTCTATAGTGGAGCTATGAGGCTAATGTAGCCTCCACCAAACTGCGTTGAATTGTAGATTTGGAAATCTCTAACTTGTTTGACAGTGATCTGAAAGTTACTCAGCTTTATTATATCATAGTAAGTGAAACCATCTTAAATTTACTCTAAATACAAAAGTTTGTACAAAAACGTATGAATTCCTGGACAAATGATGCAGTTTGAATTGAAAATAAGACACATCTAAGTTCACCTCTACAGGGAACAAGTTAAAATGTGTTCTGCACAGTTTCTATTTTTATTTTTACTCCACAATGTATTGTACCCAAACGACCCTCCCATTCTTTGACTCTCCCTATCACTTGTAATGTCCCTGACTCTGTTAGGGTGCAGACTCACACAGGCCTCCTCCAATGCATGTGAAGTCAAGTCACTGCCTCTTGTCAAACTGCTGCAGATACATTGCCGCTAGGCAGCCAACGTGCTCGGAGGAAAGCACAGAATCCCCAGTTCTGATGGATTGCCTGGCAGATCCACGAGCCAGCTGGGATTATTTAGAAGTGCTGGGGAGAGTGCCATCTTACCCGCCCAGAGAGAGACAGTTTTTGCTCTCTCGGGCCCTGGCTGCCGATGCCATGCAGCATGATTGGGTTTCGAACTCTCAGTCTTCAGATCATAGTGACAGCACCTCCGCTAAGCCACTTGAGGCCCCATACGGTTTCTGTTTCTAAATTAAACACATTGGAACACATTAATGCATACATTATGTAATGTGCTTTGATTGTTGCACAGGCCGAATTTAAATGAATTAAATAAAGAGTTAGTGTGCATTAGAATGTACAAATGTTTGTTTTCTGTAATAGACTATGAAATGTTTATTGTTTTGAGAATATTGTAAACCAATATTTTGAATATTATGGTCATCATCAGCTGTGCCCGGGGAGCAGTTGTGGGTTGGGTGCCTTGCTCAAGGACTGAGAGGGGAAATGCTGTTCTTTTCACACCATTTTCCTGACAGTCCAGGGTATAAAATCTTTCAGAACGAAAGCGGCTTCTTTACCCTTTAAGCCATAGCAGCCCCTGTTTAAGACATTTAAACTTCTAAACAGACATTTTTACTTATTTTACTTTTGAAGTAAAATGACCTAACTGTATAGTTAGATAATGTTGCTGGTTTAAGATGGTAGTTAAATCATCTAAGTAAGCACCTTTGCTTACTTAAAACGTAAAAATGTCTAATTATGAACGTCTAGCAATGAACTTGCAGTAAATATGACATATTTCGACTAGTTTTAAGATTGTTGCTAACATATCATTTTTGCTGTGATTATTCTGATTGTTTTCAGGAGGATCTATGCCCCGTAGGCATGACATCCAGATGAGTGGTGGGCTCCACACGGAGGATGTGATCTTGAGGAAACGCTCTGAAAACAGGACTTACTATGACAATGACGGCATTAGGGACTCCATCGTGATGGGTGATTTGTCTAGTGGATTCTCTGACCTTCTAAGTAAGTCCAAGTCCAAGATAACCTTTGTGTGTGAATCCATGCTTGAGCTTAAAGGCATTGTCACCTGTATGAAGTAATAGCTACAACATGTAACAGCTTTTGGCAGGTATCTCTGGCTAACTGTCGCTCAATCTCCCCAATCTTTCTTCTAACGTTGCTACCGTTCTGCTACGTCTCTACCCCATGCAATGGCATGTTTGTCTGGCCTCACTGTCCTGCCCTGTCCCAACCTGCACTGCACTTCCCTGCCATGGCCTGCGGTGGGGCTCTTTCAGGCAACTCTAGCTTCAGTCAGACTACAACTACCAACTACAGCCTCAGGTCCAACCTTCACAATCATTCAGAAGACATCAACGATGCTCTGCAGAACCTGGACAGGGTTCTCCAGGGTGAGTGACATAGAGCCAACTAATCCAAACTGTGGACCCTGTATGTAGTAACAGGAATCCTTTGGATTGGTTGATGGCTATAACTGCACAACCATAAGAACCCAATGGTATATGGAAACATTTTATAGATACTTTTATACTATTGATAATGTTTCAGAATGTCCTTATTCTCTGCAATCTGTCACAAAATTAAGCTGATAAAACATCCTGTATCGAATTCTTGTTACAAAAAGCAACACATTTGCATATATCCATGTATCCAGCTTAAATGATCAGGAGTGTATCAGCTGGTACTGCTTTTTGAATGAGACCTAACACAGGTCAACCAATGGGAACAGATCTCATTTGCATATGCCAGTCTTAAAGGTAAACTAACCAGCCTTTTTAATGTCAAAAATGATGTAGAATTTCTCATTACATCCTGAGTACCATTAGTTAAGTAGTAAGTCAAGCTTATTCTTTTCCAGTTGGTCCTGCTGCCTCAGAAGTTAGTTTTCTATCCTTTGAAGCTGCGTGTTTTTTTTTTTTTTTTTGCCTAGATTCACGGATGCCCCGTGGGGTCCCGGAGACCCCAAGTAGGCTGGTGTTCTCAGCACTGGGTCCCACAGCGCTGAAGGTCAGCTGGCAAGAGCCCCATTGTGACACTCCTGTACTGAGATACTGTGTTCTTTACCAACTTCTCAATGGAAGTAAGTAACACAGTCAGCACTGATACCCCTCAAAAAAGAACTCAAGATTAGCAATTATGGTTGAAGTTAAAAACATTGGTACTAATACAAATGAATGGTAAGATCAAATAAATGGTTAAAATCATGGAGGCACATGTACACTCAGTTTGAGTTCATGAATCAATGTGCGTGTTCTGTGATGAGTATCATGTTGTGGTTTAAATGTCAATGTCCAGCCTGTCTGGCTAAAATAGCTTTACTGTCAAGCAAACCGTGTATGAAACACAGCATTTATGCTAATGTTAAATGCTTCATGTTGATTGTAAGCCACTTCCAGCATTTTTGGCAGAATGAAAATAGGCAAACTTATAGTAATGTCATTTTAATGGTCTTCTCAGGTGAGATGAAGCGAATAGATGTAACAAACCCAGCACAGAACTCCGTAGTGGTGCCAGATCTGCTGCCCAACCAGTCTTACCTGTTCAAGGTGAAAGCTCAGAGTCAGGAAGGATGGGGACCGGAAAGAGAAGGAGTCATCACCATTGAGTCCACCGTTGACCCCAAAAGCCCACTGAGCCCTGTGCCGGGTAAGAACTTTCTTTATGTCATAACATATAATCACCCATAGGGGGAAGATTTGTTCCACCAATTACAATTAAACAAAAAGTAGCAACAAATTTCATTCCTTTCTTCTTACACTGCTTCTCTGTCGAAAGTATTTTTGTTCTTCCTTCTGCATTAGTGTGGAATAACTTTCATCTGCTAAACCATTTTTACATACATAAAGATGAGATCTTTGTTTTTCTGAATTTTATTTCACTTCATCACTTTTTACTTGGTCTATGTACGTATGTTGTATATTATTTTATTGTTTCCTTAATGTCACTTCAAATAATTCTTTATTTTTCATTTTACTATCTGTATGCCTGTATACTAGCAAGTCCCAGTTAATGTAGAACACTTATCACTAAAAGCAGAAAAGCCTCATACAAGGTTAATGCCTAAATTACATGGACTGTGATCTGTTATATATGTTCTATATATTATAACTTATATGGCCTATAATTTTATGTCCTTTAAAGCTGCCTGGTATTTGACCTGATGTGATTACTTTTAATAAGTAAAAATGTTATCTTTTAATGAACTAATAGAACTAATTTAATGAAGAACAGTAAATATATTGCCTATATTTAATACATTCTTAACTTAAAAACAAACCAAAGCAAAATAAAACAAACTTGCTTTAGAGAATCTTAAATGGGAGATTATATTTATGTGTGGGTTTGTTTTCAGGCTCATCATTCACTCTGAGTACTCCCAGCGCTCCAGGCCCGCTTGTCTTCACAGCGTTGAGTCCAGAGACGCTGCAGCTCAGCTGGGATAAACCACGCAAACCCAACGGCGAGATTCTTGGCTATGTGGTCACCTGCGAACAGCTGCATGGTGGAGGTGTGCATACTATTCTGTTCTATTATATTATAACAGGAATGAGACATTTGTGCTGAAAGGAATTGTATAGGGTTGCAATTGAATATTGTTGCTGAATAGCTTAATACAACATAATTAACTGAAATGTTATTTATATATTATTATAATTAACAGTTAAACTATGACTATTTGTATTTGTCAATATAATCACTTTTTCTGTATATGTTGGCATTTGTAGTCATTTAAATTAGTAATATTTTGAAATAGAAATGCAAACCTTTGACATTAAGTTTAAATTATTTCTGCAGGAGATCTGCGCTCCTTTCAGGTCAATGGTAATGCGGCCACCTCTTTGACCGTATCTGACCTGAGTGAAAATGTGCCTTACAAGTTCAAAGTTCAAGCACAAACCACACAAGGTTTCGGGCCAGAGAGAGAGGGCATCATCACCATCGAGTCTCAGGATGAAGGTAAGTTGAAGGTGGTTTTTTTTTTTTTTTTTAGTAAGAATTTTTGGTTGAATTACATAATTAATCACATATTGAGTTTCATTTACATTCTATATGAACAACATTGAGTCAGTGCTTCTGACATTTCAAATAATAAAAAATAGAACAAACCAAACCTGCATGTCAACAACATCAGAAAGTCACATTCTAATCAGAGTAAATTAGATGTTGGCTGATCCCTTGAATGTCTTTTTAGTCTTAAAAATATCTCCCCTACTTCCTTTTCAGTGAACTGATAAAATTTTTATATTAAAGTTTTTTTTATTTCAACAGTGATTGCAGATAAATATATAAAATCATTCTAATATGATGATCAGGCTCTGCAACTACAAAGATTTCAAGTAATCTAGTTGTAGGTGTTAAAAATGACTCAGAACGTCAAGAATGAATTTTCAAATGTGGTGTTATTTTAAGCCATGTTACCTAGCAAGAATG
The DNA here is from genome assembly GCA_036984385.1 of Crenuchus spilurus. Classification (NCBI taxonomy): domain Eukaryota; kingdom Metazoa; phylum Chordata; class Actinopteri; order Characiformes; family Crenuchidae; genus Crenuchus; species Crenuchus spilurus. Next base: position 178,507 of record BRDA01012542.1, on the reverse strand, counting down.
ACTGTAATAATTGACAGTAAATTAATCCATTGAACTGAATTTTGAATATCACAATTGAAATTGCCAATATGAATATATACTTTATATGTTACTGTTGTGTATAAATTAACACAAATATTTAATTGCAGTCCATTCCTTTATGTCTGTCTCAGGATCTATGGACCAGTACAGCAGTCAGTCAGTGATGAGAAGAGAAGTGTTTAACCTGCCTACACAGACCACCACTCACACTAGTCACACCATGTTCTCAGATCCATTTGTTACACCAGGTAAATACACACACACACACACACACATTTATAGAGAACAGTAAATGCTGGATTCTGGCACTCGTGTGGATGCTACCTTCACATGTTCCACCTGCATAAACCTTACAGACCAAGTGCACCCCTTCTTGGCATTAGAATTCCCTAATTACAGTGACCTGACAAAAAGTCAATGTGTTGTCTTCTCAATCCCAGTCTGATCGAGAGTCTGTAGGATGTGCTGGAAAATCTTACAGGATATAATCAGTGAAGATAACGTCATACATCCCCAGAAACCACATAATCAAGTATATTTGAGAGTGTGATGACTTACCACCATGTTTATTGGCAGGGTATACTATTCCATTACTTGTTACTACATAAACATCATGGTGTCAGCTTTTGATGCCATTTGGAGTAAGAGGAGGAGGAAGAACTAGGGGTTTATGATTTTATCTGTTATCACTGAATACATTTATGTGAAAACTATAAATTAAATCTTACATTTTAAAGATCTTTAGAATACTTAAAATTGCAAATACACTTGAATATAATGTAAACAGGCATCTTTCTCTATAAGTTATTACTTCATGCTTTGAAGATGAGTAAAAATATACTGTTTGTAACATCTCATCTATTTTGTTAAACAATCTGTTTTCTGCTCTGCTTTAGCCTCAAGTCTTTGAGCATAGTTCCACCCCCAAGGCTACTGTATAGCTAATCAGCATTCTCATTACTTATAGTGGTGTGAAAAAGTGTTTGCCCCCTTCCTGATGTCCTGTTTTTTTTTGCATGTTTTGCATGCAACATCAAACCAATTTAAATATTAATCAAAGACAACACAAGTAAACACAAAATGCTATTTTTAAATGAAGGTGTTTATTATTAAGGGAGATAAAATTCCAAACCTACATGGCCCTGTATGAAAAAGTAATTGCCCCACTTGTTAAAACATAACTGTGGTTTCTCACACCTGAGTACATTGTCTCTAGCCACACCCAGGCCTGATTATTGCCACACCTGTTCTCAATCAAGACATCACTTAGGACCTGCCTGACAGTGAAGTCCACCAAAAGATCCTTAAAAGCTACACATCATGCAGAGATCCAAAGAAATTCAGGAACAATTGAGAAAGAAGGTAATTGAGATCTATGTCTTGAAAGGGTTATAAAGCCATTTCCAAAGCTTTGGGAATTCAGCGAACCACTGTGAGAGCCATTATCCACAAATGGCGAAGACATGGAACAGTGGTGAACCTTCCCAGGAGTGGCCGGCCGCCCAGAATTACTGCAAGAGCACAGCAACGACTCATCCAAGAGGTCACAAAAGACCCCACAACAACATCCAAAGAACTGCAGACCTCACTTGCCTCAGTTAAGGTCAGTGTTCATGCCTCCACCATCAGAAAGAGACTAGGCAAAAATGGCCTGCATGGCAGAGTTCCTAGACAAAAACCACTGCTGAGCAAAAAGAACATTAAAGCTCGTCTCAACTTTTCCAGAGCACATCTTGATGATCCCCAAGACTTTTGGGAAAACATTCTGTGGACCGATGAGACAAAAGTTGAACTCTTTGGAAGGTGTGTGTCCCATTACATCTGACGTAAAAGAAACACTGCATTTCAGGAAAAGAACATTATACCAACAGTAAAATATGGGGGTGGTAGTGTGATGGTCTGGGGTTGTTTTGCTGCGTCAGTACCTGGAAGACTTGCTGTGATAAATGGAACTATGAATTCTGCTGTCTACCAAAAGATCCTGAAGGAGAATGTCCGACCATCTGTTCGTGACCTCAAGCTAAAACGAACTAGGGTTCTGCAGCAGGACAATGATCCAAAACACACCAGCAAGTCCACCTCTGAATAGCTGAAGAAAAACAAAATGAAGACTTTGGAGTGGCCTAGTCAAAGTCCTGACCTGAATCCTAATGAGATGCTGTGGCATGACCTTAAAAAGGCCGTTCATGCTCGAAAACCCTCCAATGTGGCTGAATTACAACAATTCTGCAAAGATGAGTGGGCCAAAATTCCTCCACAACGCTGTAAAAGACTCAGTGCAAGTTATCACAAATGCTTGTTTGCAGTTGTTGCTGCTAAGGGTGGCCCGACCAGCTATTAGGTTTAGGGGCAATCACTTTTTCCCACAGGGCCATGTAGGTTTGGATTTTTTTTCTCCCTTAATAACGAACACTTTCATTTAAAAATGATTTTGTGTTTTTTGTGTAAAAAGCATTTTGTGTTTACTTGTGTTGTCTTTGACTAATATTTAAATTGGTTTGATGTTCAGAAACATTTGAGTGTGACAAAAAACAGGAAATCAGGAAGGGGGCAAACACTTTTTCACACCACTGTACATTTCTGTAGTCACAGAAAGCATAGTTGACATTTTGAAGGAGTGCACATTGTGTCCTCTTTGTGCTATACATCTGCAGCAGAGATACATTTACATATATCAAAGCAGAAAAACCAATAATTTGGGTAAATATGTACAGGACTGTTAACAAAATCTGACAGTTGTACACTGAACTTGCCTCCTATTATAAGGAATATTTTCTATAAATGTTTACTGCATTTTGCTAACCTGTGTGTGTGTGTGTGTGTGTTAGATGGTATGATGATGTCGAGCAGACAGATCACTCAGCACATGGAGATGAGTGGCAGTATGATGCGGCAGGTGGAGATGGTTCAGCGGGGAGTAACATCCAGCGTAACAAAGAGAGTGGAGAAACAGTACTATGAAGCCTGATCCAAACCTACAATTCACAACAAGGTTAAAGGAATAATCTGAATAAAAATCTAATTTACAACTTCAATCTTAGCTGAAATTATAGTCAACCAACAAGGGGTAATTTGTCTTCTAAGATTGCCACTTTAGTTTTACACTGAAGCTACAAGGCTAAATTATACAGAAAGTAGTGCAAACTTATGTATACCATTTAGCATTATGCATGGTTTTAGTTAGCAGTACATTAAACAGAAACCTTATAATAAAGTCTATTTGTGATTAACAAGCAATTGTTTTGATGCCTAAACAAGTTTCCATTATTTGTTTAGGTACATTAGCCTCCAGTATAAAACTAAAGAAGGTCTGACATGTCTGGGTTGATGGATTATATTTGAGGTATAGAGAGAGGACAGTTTCATTAAACTACTGTTTTACAGTAGTAAAGATTATTTAAGGTAATAATCACAGAACATAGAGTGGACTGTTTCTTTATGAACCCCAAACAGACATTTATATAGTAATTACAGCAGCATCAACATTTTGGATTTAGAATCAGTATTTCACTGAATGTACAAAAACAAAGGTGTTATTACTTTTGTTCAAAAAATGTGTGCCAAAATGTATGTAATCAGTTCTAAGTCAACTATGACAGGATGGCTGAATTTATTTTTGGAGAAATATTTCTATACTTGGACTGTGCTTAGATTTTATTTTTCAGCTTTGTCCCTGATGTTTTTATTGGTGATGAATTTCAGAGATGATCACAAATAATGTAATAATTGTTTTAGATCAAATATCCTCTGCAATATTTTAATGTTTGCATTTCAGCTAACAGCTTTCGTCTCATGTATTAACACTGTAACTCATCTACACTGTTTATTTTCTGCAGAATGTAAATGTTACTGAAATTTTAGCATTCCTGCAAACATTTTGAGGATTTGCTATATTTGAGACAGTATACAAAGGTTTCTGGGTTAAATGTGCTTCCATTGTATTTAATAACATTTTCTACCTTTGCCTTCTGCATTTCTCAGATTTTAAGTATTTTTGCCATTTTTAGTATTTTTATATTTTTATATAAGTCTTATTGTCTGTAATCTGCTGGTTCCATCATATTATCAAGCAAAGTCATTACTGTAGATGTGCTTTCATTTAGTCATCAGCAGAATTTTTCTGTTAAACAGGTCATCACATTTAAATTCCAATAAAACAGATCTGTTATGTCTCAGTTTTTTTTATTGAAAAGAAATTTTGTGCAAGCAAGGTACTGAAATACATTTGTTTCCTGACATGAACAGAAGATTAAAATCTACACAACAGACACATTTGTCTTTGTTTTATATGCTGAGAATGATTCATGAGGATACATACGATTCAAAACAAATGTTGCATTAAAAAATAGCTTGTGTAGTAATATGAAACTTTAGCAGTTCAACATGTTTCTATTCAGTTCTATTTTATGAAAAGCCCTACTTAAGTAAACTAATTGTTACTGTACATTTTTGAGTATAAGGGTTTTTAAAATTTTGACTGAAAAACTAATTGAGAGTTACTTTTGCAAATAACAACTGACTTGGATTATTCTGTTGACGTGCAACTAAAACAAAATTTTAAAAAAGTTTTTAATCTGATTAAGAGTCAATTCTGAGTAGATTACTCAAATAATCATGTTTTTTGGTTTCAGTAGTACTCTATTTTTGACCTTGAGCATTAGCTTACATTAACTTGTTAGCCAAATTAGCTAGCTAATAGGCACTCACAATGCATTCTTTTTTTTTTACTCTGTAATAGTTATTAAAAATTAAAGCAAAGTAAAAATACTTAATAAGCAGCGTGAAGCAAATCAACTAAAGTACAGTAACGATAGTCAATGTAGTTACTTCACAGCTCAGTAACTTTGTAAGAGTTATACCAGGCTGGTTTAAATATTATTATATATGGTAAATTCTTTACCAAATACAATCTATAAAAGTGAGATTTTATCACTACTATGTTGGACTTTGTGCAAACACTGGCAATCAAACTTTTAGTGCCCAAATCCTTCATTTTTCCTGTATTTTATTCAGTTTCTTTCTCTGATGTACATCAATATTTATGGTCTTAAGCAGAAAAAACATTTTCATGTATTCCAACTTCTCTTCATACCTTACAATTAAACTGGCTGCATTGCTCCACAGACTTGGTCATATTGTGTTCTACTGTTTGTCTGCTGTACCCAAAAGTGGCAAATAATATTTACCAATAATATCATGGTATGTATTCCCACTTCAAACTCCACCCAGACCCTCATACTGAGCTAGCTGACCATCACACACACCAACCAATCAAATCCTGATGGATAAAATCAAGTTCTGGTCATTCACACTGTCTTTACATTGAAGTCATACATGTTAATGAGTTCCATTCTTATTGGTTGGGACTTATTCTATAAGCAGTCCAGGTTAAACAATGATTTTAGTGTGAAAGGGTGGAGCTAAACTGCTGTATTAACCAAGAGAAGGCTATGGGTGAGATACTGGTATGCAAGGCTTAGGGTCCTCCAACCCACCAGAGAGCCCTACAGATACAAATACACATATGTACATATACATATACAGCAGTATATACAATATACATGTATAAGCAGTAATGCAAAAGTTTGTGCACCTGAAGATAAACTATATTTTATGATTTTCTGAGTGAAAAAAACATCAGTTCACCTCAAAAGAGAACCAAGTATTTTACTGGACACACTGATAATATGAACTGGAATCTGTTTGCACAAAGAGCAGGTCTAGGGAAATGTGTCTCTTCAGTCTTAGGATACTTGGACGTCTACACTGAATGTCTACACTGAATATTGTCACACAACAGACTTTAAGTGTCCCTCAACCATACAGCAAACATATAACCTTATCATAACCTTGTATCAACACTGCAAGAATGTAGACAACATTGTCAGAACATTGTCACAATGTCATTATCCTTGTTAGACAGAAATCTTGTGGAACAACAATATGCAGCACCTCCTTAAGGAATAAACTGCAGCTTCTCAGGTGGCGGAAAGTCCAAAATGTAAATAAAAGCAGTACATTTAGGAACACTGTGACACCAGCCTATTGCCCAGAATCCTTTTTTTTGACAATCACATGATTTCACACTCAAAAAGCTGCTCTTTACACTGGACCACATACACTGGTTTTATAGCTCCACCAGGTAAGAACCACACTACAGAAGAATGTTGAAATTTTGTGTTCTCCAATTAGCAGAGGTGTTCACAAAAATATTCAGCCTCTCATTACTGTATTCAGTGCTTCCAGAATGCTTTAGTCTTCCACCTTCATCACGATACCAAAAAAATTCACCGGTAAATTAAAAAAAACTGCTCTCAAACATCAGCTCCACCACAGATAGACAAGCAACAGGATCTGTAACACCCAAATAAACAAGCGAGGATGCTCATTTCAGCCCTGCTTTTAGACACTAGTGTTCCTCACAAACTGGTTCATAGCAAATAATTCACAAATATGACATAAAACCCATTTCGTTTAATGGCAGAAGCAAGAATCAAGAATAATTTAATAGCTGAATCACCTAGTGGTGAGAAAAAAATAAAACCACCTTGTAATTCACATTTCTAAAACAAATTCAATGTAATGTGTGTAATCTGCAGACAAAAAGAAGTGTTTATAACCAACTGAAAACATTAAGTGCGCAATTAAACAAAAAACTAACTTTTGAGCAGCTGAAATCCTGCATCAGTTCCCAAACACAGAAAAGGGGTAAAAAGAGGTGATGCAACACAGTAGTAAACATGCTACTGTCACAACTATTTTCCAAACATGGTGCCATCAAATTTAACATGGTCTTATATTTTTCAAAAAATAAATCAATATCGCATATGTTGTCTTTGTACTATTTTCACATTAAATATAGGGTTAAAATGTTTGCACATCATTTTATTTACATTTTGCACACTTTGGGAAGCAGGCTGTATCACAGCATTATTGTGAGCATCACTTCCCACTGCAGGACTGTGTGGAATAATGGCTGCTTAAAGTGATTAGAGTGGCACAGAAGATCATCGAGATTGAACACCTCACTCTGAACATTACCAGAGTGACCATGTACCATCAGTTTGAACAGTACAGAGAATTTACATCTCATACTGAAAGACTGAAAAACACCCCCCTCCCCTCTAGAGCCATTTCCCCCTTTTATGGTTACACCTGTATACAACTGGCATTTATTGGCAGCTCTTATGGACGTAATATGTCATTTAAATGTATTTTTTTGCACTTTAAGTGAATGCTGAACATTGCTGCTAGTCAAAAATGTCTTTAAAATGTAATGTACAGAAGTTTTGATAATAAAGACCTCTTGATTTTGGGTACATCATGCCCGTTCACTTTGAATGGAGTTGTCTTCTCTGGTTTGTTATGTGACTAATTAGAATACATCTGACCACATTCCACGTTTTCTTTGATCATAAAATAATTAAAAACATGCATTTGAGATATCTGTTTCTCTAATGAAGAACAATGCCATACCTAGAATTTTGCACACAATTTTTAAGCACAAAGACAATTTCTGGAAAATATTAATCAAATATGAAATGTTCACTTGTGAGGCCTTTGGTGATTTCACATTAGCTGACCTGTACGTGTGTGTGCATGCATTTCACTCAGCTAAACAGACAGGGTCCATTACAGAGGCATGGCCACCGTAGTCCTGCCGGCCTGATCACCACATCTTTGACCATCTCTGCTGTGCCAAAGACAGGAAAAACCCTTTCACTGAACCTCTCACAGAATGTGTAGATGTGACTCCGCCTCTGGATGTCGTAGAATGACAGCTGACCCTCCTCATAGTCCAGATACACACCTATTCTTCTGGGAACTGGTGAAATGCTCAGAGGACTGACAGGTACGGTGAGAGCCTTCAGTTCAGTCCCTCGTTCGAGCCTCAAAGTGTAGTAGCCACTCTCTGTGTTTAGGAAGCCGTATCCTTTCCTCAGGGCTGATTCTTTGGCCACTCCAAGCCTCCAGTCTCTGTCCCCAACTTCTACCTCCCAGTATTGCCTCCCGCAGGAGAAACCATTGGTGCCTACGGCACAGAGCCAGCCATTAAAGCGCTGCTTGCGCCACGGGACTTCCTGTGGTTCTGGACTACAGCGCATCCGTTTTCCATCATCTGAAACGAGCAGGGCTGGGTGAGCTGTATCAGGATCAACGGTCACCTCCACTGTGAACAAATGAAGATTTATTAAGAAATACTGTTCCATGGCTTAAAGCAGAACGGAGTATAAGGAGAAGGACGTTTGTGCAATTACTGAACAAACCAAATGACAGAACAATCAAGAGTGGATTTTTTTTCTAAGTTTTTGCCCATTTTTATCTCTTTCCCAACGTAGTAGTAGCCAATTAGCCCATCCCCTCTATTAGAACTCTCCCCATTACTTTTGCAATGTAATTTAGACAGCCAATCAGCAGCCTGGATTTTGGAACAGGTATGCTTATTGGCTCACTGATACTGAGAATACTGACTAATTACTAAATAAGTACTGAATGCAATTGTAATCTATAGTATGAAAACATAAAGGAAAAAGTGATGCACAGACCTGCAGCGTGACATATCCAGTTCCACACTAAAAGCACAGAAATATTTCATTCATCAAATCTGCACAGATATTATAAATTATATTTTAAAAATGGAAAAAAACGTGTTGTGATTCTCTTACCGGTGTGTGGAACATAACCAGTGGCATCTGGCAATAGAAAATGTTATAAATCAGTGAAGAAAATGTATGTTTACAGAATCACATGAAAACATTTTTGAAGAATTCTTCTTTCATGCCATAACATTATATCATTCTTCAGGCTGAAAATCTCTCAGTCACAGAGTTTCTTTCTACATGGACAGATTTCAGTAACATAAAAACACATCATTACTTACTAATGTTATGGCTCTTCTGCTTCTCAGTGAGCCACAGCCTCGGAATGAGCTCCTGACAATCACAGCAATAAACACTTTCAGCATTTTAGCACAGTCAAGATCATCTTCATACACAGAACTGATAATGACAAATATTAAAATATCATAAAAAAGGAGAAAAACATCCTGTGTAAATGCTAAATGGTTGGCATAATGCATATTGATTTCCTCTGTACACTATGCTTATATTTTGCCAGCAATTAATTCTTTATTCAGTTCAGTACAATCTCTGTATGCCTGCTGACCACTGCATTCTCTATATATCAAGTCTCTGTAAATCAATAGGAGCACATGTATATACAGTGGCATGTCCAATTTATATTAATGTGAATAGTTAAGCAAGTAAAACATTATAAGTATTTATAATATATATAAAAAGTATTTCTCCTAGAAAATTATTGCAATTACACATGTTTTGTTATACATGTTTATTTCGTTTGTGTGTAATGGAATAATACAAAAAACAGAGGAAAAAAAGGCAAATTTGACATAATTTCACACAAAACTACAAAAATGTAAATTTCACAAAAAACTAAAAAAAATTATTGGCACCCTCAACTTAATATTTGGTTGCACACCCTTTGGAAAAAATAACTGAAATCAACCATCAACAAGCTTCTTACACATCTCAACTGGAATTTTGGACTACTCTTCTTATGCAAACTGCTCCAAGTCTGTCATATTTGAAGGCTGCCTACTCCCAACAGCAATTTTAAGATCTCTCCACAGGTGTTCACTGGGATTTAGATCCGGACTCATTTCTGGCCACTTTAGAACTCCAGCGCTTTGTTGCTTTTTGAAGTATGTTTGGGGTCATTGTCCTGCTGGAAGACCCATGACCTAGGATGCAAAC
>BRDA01012542.1:143661-168613 GCA_036984385.1 Crenuchus spilurus | reverse complement strand
TTTTTTTGTGTTGTTCCAATACACACAAAGGAAATAAACATGTGTATAACAAAACATGTGTAATTGCAATAATTTTCTGGGCAAAATACTTCATTTTCTGGAAAAAAATCAGGGGTGCCAACACTTTCGGCCATGACTGTATTTTTTGAAAAGTATAAGGTTAAAGTGGACACATTTTTTTGCTTCTACCTCTGTGAGTAACTGACTGCAACATAAGTTCACATCAGGATCGATACACCAACACATCAGTGTCACTGCAGTGCTGAGAATGATCCACCACCCAAATAATGTCTGCTCTGTGGGGGTCCTGATCACAATTTCAGAAGTCAAAGTGCACCTGTATGGTCAGTGGAGCTTTTAAAATGGACAGTGGATGTAGAAATAATGAGATGGTTTTAATGAAGTGGCTGATTTGTACACTACACACATGTATAAAAAGGACCTTTTAATGTCAAAGAAAGTGGCATTTATGCAGTACCGTGTCCCCATCATCCATCACCTCTTATTGACCCAACCAGCACCAATTCCAGCAACCAAACAAGGTTTTCTATGGAAGACTCCCATCGAAATACTAACCAGACCCAAACCTCATTAGCGTTAGTGGATTGCACCCACTGTGTTGTGTAACTGCTATGATTACTGTTCTCTCCTCATGTCTCATTTTCTTCTGCTATGAAAACTTCTTACATCAGTCTGCAGCTAACCACAACACTCTCAAGTAGTGAGTCTATATAACCACAACTGTACAGTAAAAGTGTGCGATAAGCAGTGTGTGTACAGCAGGAGTGTGTGACCTTGTCCAGATGTTCTCCAAGTGCCACCCATATGAGCAGCTCTACAGCAGACTGCAGGTGAGCTAATCGGCCCTTCTTCCATTGCTGTTCCAAATCATCCAGCATCAACAAAACAGGTTCTCCTGGCCACATACCATACTGCAGAGAGAGAGACAGAGAGAGAGAGAGAGAAAGAAAGAAAGAAAGAAAGAGAGAGAGAAAGAAAAAGAAAGAGAGAGAGAGAAAGAAAGTAGAGAGAAAGAACGAAAGAGAAAGCGAGAGAGAAAGAAAGAAAGAAAGAGAGAAAGAAAAAGAAAGAGAGAGAGAGAAAGAAAGTAGAGAGAAAGAACGAAAGAGAAAGCGAGAGAGAAAGAAAGAAAGTAGAGAGAAAGAACGAAAGAGAAAGCGAGAAAGAAAGAAAGAAAGTAGAGAGAAAGAACGAAAGAGAAAGCGAGAGAGAGAGAAAGGTGGGAGAAAGAACAAAAGAGAAAGAGAAAAAAAAGACAGAGAGAGAGAGACAGAGAATGGTGAGAGAAAGAATGAAAGAGAGAGACAGAGAAACAGAGAGAGCGAGAGAGAGAGAGAGAGAGATCTGAGTAACATTGATAAGGGCCAAATTATAATGAGTAGACAAGTGGGCTATGGCATCTCCATGGCATCGTTTTTCAGATCATCAGCACTGGCCAATGAATTTTATATAATCTACCTGTCGGTCAAATCTAGTAAACTAAGAAATGTGTCGTGGCATATCTGAAGACAGCCGTTGTTAATCAGTGTTGTTACTGTTAAAAGATGTTAGAGCTCCCCCTAGTGTCAATTTCACCTTTTCACCAGAGAAATTGCCCAAAAATCTTAAAAACATACAATGTTTACTGTCTGTACAATTAGACTGATTCTAGCATTAACTTGCCAACATTGTTTTGGGGAATTAATGTCTTGTAGCTAAACTTACCTGCACCTCTGTGCATGTGTGTCTTAGTCTGTGTAAGTTCTGCTAAACTGGGTATGTGCCGTGTGTGTATGTCTGTGCTGCAAAATACTTTGCTATCTTGGTACGGTGTATAATGACAGTGGATTTGAAAGAGACTTTCTGCTCTATAATCACATTGTTACACATCACTATAATCACAACCTCGAGTCACTCAGGAGATGTTATGAGCAGGCTGTGTAATGCATGTGAGCAAATTATTTTTAACATGTCTCTTTGCTTAGCTTGGCTATTTGGTTTGTAACTAAATTAGTCAACAAGAAAAGAAATATTCAGAAATCTGCTCCAGGGCAGTTTTGGGAAGGTGGTGAAGAAGAAACTGTCTTACACTCTGCTATACACGGTTAGCTTAATTTTTGACCATCAATGCCTTTCCTAAATATTACAAACATGTTTGTAATAAAAACTAACATGTTTGTCCCTTCCTAAAACGAAAGGTAATCTAATCATCAATTACTGGCAGGTCTTATGTGTATATAATGTTAGTATGTATTGAATAATGGAGATCAATGGCATAAAACAAACAAACAAACAAACTATATATCAGATATGTGAGTATGCAATACTGGTGGCTAGCAATGTGTAAATAATTGCTGTTTATGTATATTCACTGTTTATTTGTATATAATTTTCACTAATTATTATAATATTTTGTTGTTTTAAGTACTACAGGGACCACACATTGTATATTTTGATCTGAATAACTGCAGATGGCTTTACTAAAATCTAGTGCCTTATGTATTTTCCTCAAGAGAGTCAACACCATTGAAGGCCAAGTGCAATATCTGCACTTTTTTATTTTTCATAATTTACATCAACAACATCCATCCATCCGCTTAATCCTGATCAAGGTTGTGGAAAGTCCCTCTAGCCCTTCATCAGGCACAGGGCAGGGCACTACACACTATCCTAGCATAAGGATAATATCATAACATAATATCACCAATACATATCAGCCACTGAAAGACCCATATAGGTGGATAACTAATGAAGTGGTTAGTACCTTACCAATAATATAAACTAGAGAAATAGCAGTATTAATAAAATAACTAGCAAATGTATCTGCTAATGTGTTGGTTTAACCTTTTTCAAACCTTTTTTCATGAAAGTCCAGTATTATTTGTAGTTCTCGTCCAATACATGGGTTGACCAATCAATATTTTATGTTAAATCAAGTGTGGTCCATGACATATAATCACTGTCTGAACAAAACCTTGTATGCCATTTTGGGCAAGAAAAACACTGATTTGACTGCAAGTTACTGTAACAATATATTTTAAATTATTTTTATTTTATTTAAAAGTATTTAAATAATTTTAGTAGTACTTAACTTTGTATCAACACTAAGCTGTTGTAATATTATATACAGTATTTCATCTTGTATCAGTTTAACTGTGCCATAGAGCTTCTACTCTTTGCCATTTCTAACAACTGACTAAAACCTGGTTAGAGAACCACATATATTCATGTAGAACTCATATTTATGTAGAACTTCCAAAAGTTCCCTGCCCACTGTAAATCTAATAGTGATTTTACATTTCTCTGTTCATTTCTCTTGTTTTCTCAGTCATTCCCTAGCTATGTTGGTGTGTAATCTTTGAGGCCCCTTGTCCAGCTCCTAAAGGACTGAGCAGTGGAAAATGTTGCTAGGAAAAACTTACAACAATGAGTTTTCACATGGATTTACACTCTAATCCATTAAGAGCCAGAGCGACTGCAGCTTTTGGATTCCAAAATGAGTAGAAAGCTCACCTGATTCTACCCGTTTAAACCTCCTTAAACAAGTGATCAGATGCCTATTTAAAAACAAAAAACCTGCTGCCACACCAGCCCTTTAATGACTAGTTTGGACACCCCAATTTGTGTGTGTGTGTGTTTGTGTGTGTGTGTGAATACACACTGTCATGAAAAAGTGGGTCAGAAAGGTCACCTGTCCTGAACACAGCACGACATGAGGATCATAATGAGGTTAATAACATAATCGGAGGGAGGAAGGGAGAGGGGGGAGAAACAGAGTCAACAGAGAAGAGACAGAGTAAAGAGAGAAAGGCACAGAGAGAGTGAGGATAGAGATAATGAATTAAAGCTGCTATTAGTGTCACCCTCTAAATCCTTCTGTATGTGAATGAGTGAAAAGCTGAAGCAGCAGAAACCTCTCAGTCCTCCAGCTCAGCTGTTATTACACTTCACAGCTTACAGCGCTGTTTAATTCACATGTTAACGGATTTACACTTTGCTGTGTGTTTAAAAGTGATAGTTCAGGATTGTTTTCCTTCAGAAGATGAAACTGTTGCAGTGTGTGTTACAGTACCGGGTGTGTGTTTCTCTGGCTGTGTGTCCAGTCCATGATGGTCCTCTTTGAGTTGCTGAGGTCATTCTCCTCTCCTTCTAAGATGCATAGCAGACGCTCCCTCCAGTCTCGTTTATCCACATATACATCTGAGCAGAAGATTAGTGGCTTCTCTGTCTTCTCCTGCAAAAGAACACACACACACACACACACACACACACACACACACACACACACAATTTAAACTATTTAAACATGCAAGCCTTACACTGAGGATGCTGCAAGAACTTAGTGAAGACAATGTTGTTAGAATATTGTCAGAATGTTGTCACAGTGTTATTGTGCTTGTTATTGGCACATGCAGGGTACCTTACAACACACATACACTCACTGCCAGGTCAAAAGTTTTACAACAGTTTCAGAAAGTTTCAGGTATGCAGCTAGTTGGTCAGGAGTTCATCCTACAGAAAGATAATGACCCAAAACACAAGTCCAAGCTCTGCCAGAACTACCTCAGGAAAAAACTACAAGATGGTCAGCTTGAAAACATGGAGTGACAGCACAGTCTCCAGACTTAAACCCCTTCCAGCTGATTTTTGATGAACTGGACAGAAGAGTGAAAGCAAACCTACAAGTGCCAACATTTATGTGAACATCTGCAGCAAATTTGTCTGAAGAATATTTGATGTCTGTTGTAGAAAGAAGGTCACGAGTGTGTTCAGCTGTTATATCTGCTAAAGGTGCTACTCTGAGTCTAAAATGTTGATACATTATGGTCTATACATGGATTCTATCAGTTCTTATTTAACTACTCTGCTTTCATTTCAGAGTGAAATGAGATATTAAACTCAATCATTTTCAATAAAAAAAAATCAAAAATAATCAAAAATAAAACTTTTGACCGGTAGTGTAGGTTCACTGGTGGTTTTGGATACTACATTAAAGAGTTATATCTGTGTGTAAACATTGAGATGTCTGGTCCCCATGACTAACCCAATCATACCAAAACACAGTATATATCAGAAAATACTGAATTAGGCAGCAATTGTGGAAAAAAATATTTAACGGCATAATCATGTTCTCTAAATAACAAAGTATTGTGCCATTCTCATTAAACCCTACTGTGTAAAAAGGCAGATAAATGTATCATTAAAGCAGCAGGAATCTCTGCAAAGCCTTTTTCATGCACTCTGTGCGACATCAGTGTTAGTCTAATCAATGCTTTTGATTTTACCATCAGAAAATGCTGACAAAGGGTGTGAAACACACACTCACAACAGTGTCTGGGCTTATTGCCCAAAAACAACAAAAAGAGCCACAGCTGTTCCTCACTGAAGTAGCACCCCAATTTTGGATTGAAAGCTAATTCTGACAGTTTTTTTTAGTACACAGCTTGTGAAATAATGTCCCAGGCATTTTCTCAGAACCCTCAATCTTATAGATTCACCTACTGGCATTTTATCAGAACCCCCCCACCCGTCCCCCTTGTAGCTCCATTCCCCAGCCACTTTCTCAGAAACCGAGCACTGATGAATGGAGTAAATTGCGCAGCAACAGAAGAACCACACTGGACCTATAAAAGTAAATGAAGCACTTAAAGAGGCAGTGAATGGCCAGAGCCTCTAGATTAATGTGGATCTACAAACATTAAATCTTCTGCTGCTCCAAAAACACAACATCTGCCTATGCGCAATGCTACAGGGCAAACCAAGTGGTCCCATAGAAGATGGACATCAAACTGGGAACGTTTTCCAAACTTTATTTATATTAATATATGAAGCTACACTGACACTGATGGAGAATTATAATTATATTATTACATTATAATAATATTGTTTTCTTTTGGGTGGCACAGTGGCTTGGTGGTTAGCATGCTCGTCTCTCAGAGCTGAGGACTTGGGTTTGAATTCCCATCTGGGTGGAGTTTCCATGTTCTCCCAGTGTCTGCATGTGTGTGCGCGCATGTGTCCACCTAGCGATGGATTGGCATCCTGCCCTGGGCTTAGTTGGGATAGTGTAATGCCCTGCCCTGCACCCAGTGAGGGGGTAGGGGACTAACCATGACCTGATAAGGATTAAGCGGGTGGGATAATGGATGGATGAATGGATGGATGGATGTTCTCTTTAGATGCAGGCTATGCTATAGTAATCATTTTATGTCTTTGTGGTAATAACATCACCACTAGAAATGCACTGAAATTTCAGCCACCAAATATTTAAAGCCAAAAATGGTCAAAAGATAAAAAGAGAAAAGGGGAAAAAACTTAAAAATACATATATAGATAATATATACAGTAAGTAGGCCTTCAACAGCATGCAGCAAGATACCTGCTTACAGATTAATATGAATCAACATTATGAATACTGTGTCCTTTTTAGTCATGTCCTAGTCAGTGCAGACGCGTCCAAAGTTTATGCAGCAACAGTAAAAATGTCGGCTATGTGGAACTTAAGATCTGTTAACACTGTTCATTTTCAGCTTAAATAGGGAGTCTGAACTAAGACCTATTGAAAAAACTTATTACTACACCACTGTTTGCATTTAATTCATATTACTTATCATATTTTGTACATTTTCAGCTTATTTTAATGCACGGTTTATATTTTTATCTCTGAATTTAACAGTAAACAACATAATGTTGTCACAGAGTAAGTGTGCATTAAAATCTGCAGAAAGAAAATTAATAAAATGTTCACTAACTTTTACAGAAGACTGTAAGTAAACAAAAATATGTTAGGAACTTCAGTTTCTATCTCGCTGGCTAAAGTACTTTCACTACATTGTTTGTCATAACCCAGTGCCACTTATTAATGGCCCCCGTATTGGAACTCCTCCCCATGCAAAACTGACCTTCATCTCCAGAAGCGATGCTGTCTGCACAATGAATTCTTTACACATGCCTGGAGGCCAAATATCCTCTCCAGTCCAGATATGAGCCAGAATATCTGACCTCTAAGTACAGTCGAGAAAGAAAAACAGGGTTTCATGGTTTATATGCAGTACGGAATATAAAAAGACAAAATTTAAATAGAAGAAATGTCTTTATGCATTCATAAGTTAAACATCGGTGCATTTATGGGTTAAAAGCCCACAATTTCAAAGGTTAAACAACTGCTGCCTGTTAGAATAACACATGTATTTCTTTAATACATTCTCAGACATTTAAAGGTTAAATACTCATACATCCAAAAGATACACAGAAGGGTTAAAGATACATTAATTCCACAGTTAAACACCCACATATTTAATGATTAACAGCTACAATGTTAAGGTTTAAAAACATGATGCATTTATAGGTTTGACACTCACTACTCACTATGGGTTGCACACTCATTAAAGTAAGGGTTGAACAACCAGGGAACAAAAAATATCCATAAACATGAGATAAAATTGTGTAATTTTAACAGAGTTAACACTCATGAGCGTAAATGCTAAAGTGCACTAAGAGCAGCTGAAGTAATTCTGTAGTCAGTGGTGGTCCTAGCCTGTTTGGCGCCCTGGGCGAACAACCCCTCTGGCAGCCCCTCAGGAGACGGGCATGCCATCTTCATGCTGCCCCTGACGTCGAGGCGCCCTGGGTGGCTGGCCATACTGCCCATATCAGAAATTGCCACTGTCTGTAGTCTTAGTTATGAGTACTGTGACTTCACTAATGCACCTGAATCAGCACACAGAGAAAACCAGGTCAAAGTCATTCTTTTTTTTCCAAAATTTGTTTTTTTCAAAACAACTTTTTTGTGAATTTAAGTTTTGTTTTTGATCAAAATATGTACTACAATAGATATCTGAGACTGTTATGTTTCATTTACAGCAATAATACAGAGTGGCTAAGTTTTGTCGCTAATATGAGTGACACGATATTGACATGATATCTCAATAAATTGCCAAGTGACATTGGCCTGGTTTTCCCTGGCGGGGTCACATATAAGAAGCTGAAGAGCAAATTGGGTTTGTTTCTCAAAGTCCATCTGTTGGGATGACTGTCTGCACTGTTATTACTAAGTGATCAGATCAGATTTGCCTGTCTGCACATCACAAGTCTATCTGTTTGAGTTGTTGTAACTGTACAGACTTCAGTAACTGCAGCCATGCTGGTGACGTGGCTTCAGGGTTGCCAGATTTGTAGTTTTTGGAATACTTTAAACATGTACCAACACCAGCAAAAAAAAAAAAGTATAGTAACAGTAGAAATAGAGCTGGAGATGCTTTAGGTAGACTTTCTTATATTAGAAGATTCAGTGGTTAGATCTGAACATATAGATTAGAGCAGAGAAGAAGGAAAAGTATTATGTTTAATTACTTAAAAAGTTTATGATTATGTAGAAAATTAATTAAAAAGTAGGATTAAAATAAGATTTAAAAGCAGTAAAAAGCAATTATAGCTTCATCAAACATCTGTGAATAGACTCTAGATTAGATTAGATTTTGGGTTAGTTTTATGTCTGTGTAGAGTAGCTGTCTGTCAGACAGTGAGCTGGAGAGTTTTTTGGGACCTGGCAACCTGGCATGTGCTTCTTGGAACCCTGCACTTCTGTCACTCTGGATTTTATGTTGCTGTTATTTGTTGCACTGCAAGTGACATGAAAGGCACTTCAAAATCCGATCTGAGCGGCCAGAGTGTCTGGACTGAGACGTATCTGTACAATTCTAATGGAATCTAAGCAATGTTGTATGTCGCTCTGGATAAGAGTGTCTGAAAAATGCTGTAAATGTAAATATAATTATAATAATCAGATTTCAAAACACCTCCAAACATGGTATGGATCAGATTTGTAAAAATCAGACTGCATGTGGCTCCTGGCTGTCCAAAGGACCAAAAATCAACCTGGATAGCCCAAAAATCAGATTTGGGCTTACTGTCTGAACACAGCCTTCAGCCAGAAATCACATATATAGAGAGATTTTTCCCCAATTGTCCCAAATACAACTGACCATCAGGACTAAAGTTAAAACTCAACAGTCACCTAAATAGCCCAGTAATTTCTATAAAAATACATCACCAAAACTTCACTTAAAACAAACCAGAGCTTCAGTTCTAAACAGGCAAAATCACTACAAATTGCAATGTCATGACAAAGGTAATTTTAACTCGTAAATATAGTCTTCAAGTCAATCACTGCTTTGACCAGTCAACATTCTAGTTATTCGATTTAATAGCCGCCAGCCCCAAAAATGTGATACTGAAGACATCTGGGCATTACCTGACAGATCCAGGTGAGCTCTCTGGCTAACTCCATGATGAACAGTTGACTTTCTGTCAGCGGCTCACGTCTTTCAATTTGGACCCGCCTACGAGACTCCTGCAAAAAGTTTAAAATATCATGATACATAATTATCTTACAGTTGGGTACAATAACTAATTTAGATTTTTTTTCTAAAGTATTTGGTTTTCACTGTTACTGTCCAGTAAAAAAATGCTTCAGCTTGAAGGAGTTATGTATATTTGTGTATATTTACATTCATGATCATCAAAGTGTCTTCTTGATATTCTCTTATAATTACTGGCCAGTTTTCTAGTTTTCTATTATAAAAAAATATGGAAATTGTGTTGATCTTAAGGTGGTTTATGAGAGGGGCATGGATTCATTGTGCCCCCATCTCCTCATAAACCCAAGAAAAAACATGGCAGTTAATCTGCACAGAATATTGTGAGAACAGCAGCAGTAGTTAAACAGTATTTAGACAAAAACAGCAGGATTTACACTCACTGATCACTAGGTACATATACACTGTATCTAAACTTGTCCATTTTAACAGCTCCACTGACCATATAGGTGCACAGTTCTACAATTACAGACTGTAGTCCATCTGCTTCTGTGCTCACTTTGTCAGCTGTTTTTCACTCTGTTCTTCAATAAGCAGGACCACAACAGAGCAGGTATCATTGTCTGCACTGACACTCATGTGCTAGTGTGTGTTGGCTGGCAAGTGGAATATACAAAGCAGAGCTGCTGATGTTTTTGAACATCCCAGTGTCACTGCTTGAGAGAAAATAGTGCAATCAGACATATCCAGCCTACAAAGGGAAATAGATGGACTACAATATGCAATTGTAGAACTACAAAGCGCACCTATATGATCAGCGGAGTTGATAAAATGAACAATGTATGTGTACCTAATAAAGTGTCCAGTGAGTATATGCATTTCTCACTTTAGGCAGATTTTTGGGCATGTCAAAGGGCTTAGAGTGAAGTCCAGATCTGTCACCTACTGAAAATGTGCAGTGCATGTATACAAAATAAATAAATGTATACAGCAAAAATTGGCAATAATTTCACTTGCAAAACTAAAACAAGATCACAATATTTGCCTGAAAGACAGGTGGCAGTTTCACATCACAACCCAAACATAGATGCTTGTATTACTGTACTTTGTTTTAAATGCTGATTGAATGCCTTGATCTTGAGCAACCGTCATGTCCCACAACAAGAGCTTATGTGTTGCAGCCTCGCTTCAAAAAGACACTCTTAGTGGCTCTGCTGATTAATATATTTAATTTACTGACTGATTGATCTGAATGTCAAGCACATATGTGTGTAATATTTGGCAATCAGGAAAACAGTGCTATTTTCTGTGTGAACATGTTTGTTTTCAGCCTCAGCCTGACTTTATTGCAGCAAAAATACTGGCAACGTTAACTTGTTTAATTTTGTGGATCTCCAATGTTTTACATTAGAATTGTATTTCCACTTGTATTTTTCAAAGTCACAATACAGAAGCAAAGTTTCTGCTACAATGGTTGTTTACAACTTTGATCTGCTGCTAAAGTTGCTGTTTTAAAGCTATTGAAGCTTAAAGTCTCTGTTGTAACTAAAATGAACTACACTTAATTATTTTTATTATAATTGGGCCTCATCCACCAATATCATATGATAAGAATTTTCTTAAAATGTGTTTTTGCGAAAGGTCCTAATAAAAAGTTTTGGTCAGATTCATGATGTGCTCTTATAATGATGGATTCCATCGCCCTTGTAAAATAAACAAATACTAAATAAGAAAGCAATGGTGAATATCAGATTCTTCATGAAAACTGTGTAAGTGGGTTTTAAGAAGACATTTCTTCTTTAGAATGTTTGGTGAATCAGACCAACTTATTTTTAATAGAGTAAAGGTACACGGCTAGTAGGTAAGAGAAAGCAGAATAGCCACTTTCACTTTCACAGTGAGGGGACTTTCTCCTTGTGCAATGCAGAGCGAGGAGAGGCACTCCAAAGTGCAAAAGTGTATGTGTTTGTTTTATTTGCCAGGACCTCTGATCTTATTAAACCCATTTCATACATACATGTGTGACTATTTCCTCTAAAATGATTTGAAAACTTGATTAGACTTTAAAATGAGAAGATATATCAAATGACAGCTAATAAAATTAGCCTCTAAAGAAGAGTGAATACTGCACCTTCAGACGGATCTTCAGGTTCTTTGCTGGTTCAATGAGGAACTGAAGACACTCTTTTATCATCTTGGCAGAGGTGTGGTGCTACAAAAAACTATTTAAAGAAATGTTTAATGTATTACAATGTTAAAGTTGTACAAAATACAAAAACTGACTTCATAAGAATATTAATTATATGTGCTCTGAATTAAAACATACAGTTCAAGTTTACATACACTTAGGCTCAAGTCATTAAAACTTAAAATAAAGTTATACAATTAATTTGAATGTCAACAAGCTCTAATTGGGCAGAAATTTACACACAACAAGTTCACTATGCTTTTAATAGCTTTTTAAAAAAATCCAGCTTCTGACTGGCATGATTTGTAGATATGACATAATGGGGAAATCTAAATAAATTTGTCAAGACCACAAGAAAAAGAACTGTGGACCTCCACAAGTCAGGTACATCCTTGAAAGTCATTTCCAAACACCCAAGGGTATCATATTCATCTGGTCAAATGACAATATGCAGGCACTATTGGACCATGAAGCTATCATATTGCTCAGGAAGGACACATTCTTTTTCACAGAGATAAAAAAATACTTGGGTAGCAAAACTAGAAATCAATCCAAGAACAACAAAAACAGTCTTCTGAAGATGTTGGAGTATACAGGTAAAAAATGTATCTACCGTGGGGAAAATAAGTATTTCATACACTGCCAATTTTGCAAGTTCTTCTCACCTACAAAGATAGGAGTGGTTTGTAATTTTTTTATCATAGGTACACTTCAACTGTGAGAGACGTAATCTAAAAGAACCCTGAAAATCACATTGTATGGTTTTTAAATAATAAATTTGTATTTTATTGCATGAAATACATATTTGATCACCTACCAACCAGCAACAATTCTGGCTCTCACAGACCTGTTAGTGTTTCTTTAAGAAGCCCTCCTATTCTGCACTCATTACCTGTATTAATTGCACCCATTTGAACTTGTTAGCTGTATAAAAGACACCTTTCCCAGCCACAACCCATCTTCAACCCCCCAAAGTATGATGTTTCACGCTTCACAGGTTGGATGGTGTTCTTGGGGTAGTTCTTCCTCCAAACACGGCGAGTAGAGTTGATACCAAAAAGCTCCATTTTGGTCTCATTTGACCACATGACCTTCTCCAGGATCATCCAGATTGTCATCGGCAAACTTCAAACAGGCCTGAACTTGTGCTGGAGTAAGCAGGGAGAAATTGCATGCCCTGCAGGATTTTAAACCAAGACAGTGTAGTGTGTTACTAATGGCCCTCTTTGAGACTATTGTCCCAGCTCTCTTCAGATCATTGACTATATCCTCCTGGGTAATTCTGGGCTGATTCCTGACCTTTTTCAGAATCATCCTTACACACGAGGCGAGATCTTAAATGGAGCCCAAGACCGAGGTAGATTGACAGTCATCTTGTGTTTCTTCCATTTTCTAATAATTGTGCCAACACTTGTTGCCTTCTCATCAAGCTGTTTGCATATTGTCCTGCAGCCCATTCCAGCCTTGTGCAGGTCTACAATTTTGTCCCTGGTGTCTTTAGAGTGTGGTTGATTGAGTGTGTCCTTTATTTTTATTTATAATTTTGACTCTCACAATTGAAGTGTACCTACGATAAAAATGATCTCTCCATTCTTCGTAGATGGGAAGACATGTATCAAATACTTCTTTTTCCCAATGTATATCAACAGTAAAATGTGTCCTATATCAACATGACCTGAAATGACATTAAGTAAGGAAGAAGCCACTGCTCTAAAACTGCCATAGGGTATAGTTTGCACCTGCACATAAAAACAAAGATCTAACTTTTTGGACTCCTCTGGTCTGAAACAGAAATGGAAGTGTTTGACCATAATCATCATAATGTATGGAGGAAAAAGTAATATAACGTCCATCAGCATACAGAACTCAGATTTTTATATCAGTCTTAGTCATTAATCTCAAAGTGTCATTAACTCGGCGTAATCTGAATACACATCAGACTGGCATTTATAGCACACAAAGACTAACAGCCATAGCCTGTATGTGGGAGAGGAGAGTGGGAACACAGAGCATGCTCACAACCACAGTAACTCACTCCTGTCTGCCTGTGACAGACGAAAACACTGCTGCCAGAAGAGCTGCTGAGACTAAACATGGCCAAAACTAGCACAACAGCAGACATATGTCCATATGATCTGTTGCAGGTCTCTCCGAGATCTTTCTGGCACAGACATCTTGAAGCTTGAATTTTCTCTGTACTAGAATGTATTCTGTTGCTTCTGTTGATGCTATTGTACTTAAGTTCATTTTATAGGTAACAGTCGATCATACACAGTAGATCACCATATGATCCAGTATATTTGAGGTTACTGAACAACAGGTTTGTGTTGATTTAGAAAAATGCAGCAAGGTATCTGATTGCTAGTGAGCCTCCATGACTGTTAGCTTCATTACTCTTGTAGCTTCAGTGCAAAGCTACAGAAATAGACACAACTTGCTGTGGCTGACTGATTATAGTTAGGGGGGAAAGGGGAACCGTAAGGTTGTGTTTGTTTTTTTTTTGCAAATTATCACTTTAAACGTGGAGTGTATCCCTGATAAAGCAGTTTCTCTGTGTGTAAAACTGCATCGGGGCATTATTTCCTGATCATTCTGCGGTGGTGCTCTGCGGACCTCGTTATGAAGCAGAGGAAGAGTCCACCGAGACCTGATGAAGCTTTCACAGTGGCCTGAGGGCTGAACGACTTTTTGTCAACTCAGCAACGTCCCCACACTTAACACACCCACACAATCTGCCAAATTATATCTAAACACCCCCTACCCCCCTCCAGCACAGACAGCAGCCTGCAATAACACTTCTGCTGCTTTATACTGGAGTGATTTCTTAATGCAGCAGAGTGATGCAGGGACACAGTGCAGTTTACTGACCATCCAAATACTAATACTGTATGCTAAACATGATCAGAACAAAAGGAACTGGACCATCACTAGGTCAGTACCTTTTCCTTTACTGGGGTAGAACCCTTGTAGGGTATGTATTTGTTAGAGAACATAACTGTATCAGCTTGTGTGGTAACTCATTTATGTTTATGAAGTTGTACTGACTCCACTCAGCCTGTCCTTTATACCTATTTTATTCATTTGAAATTTCAGGTTTGAAAAAAATACAAATCTGCTAATTTCTCTGGAAAAAGTGAAGTTAGCAAATGGTATTTTTACACCGTTTGTATCTTGGGAGATTAAAATGCACTGTGCTGTACTGTAAACTCTGTCCTGCATCTTCAAACCAGGCTCATTATTCTACATTCAGATTTATTTCTTTTAAACAAGCACATTAGCATCTCATCAAAAGCCAAAGTATTAATAAGAAACCTAACAATCAGTAACCACAATGATGGGGTACTCACTGTGTGGTCATATATGCACCCTAAACCACACTGGCTAGTCTTTGAGACTATGTTTTGGTTGTTTTTGACAACTAGACTTTTTAGGTGACTATTGAGTTCTAGTGCTTGTTAGCAATGTTAGCTTTGCAGCACACGTTCTTACCAAAAGAAGCATCCACACATCTTACATCTGAAGTAAGCAGAATATATGTAAATATAATTCCTTCTTTGATTGAGGTCAAATGTATGAAAACCCTATATGGCCCCTTTAAGGTCACTGTGAATTATGAGGCAAAGGTATTTTAAAAAATAGTCACGTGTGTGCGTGTGTGTGTGGATTAATTGGACACAAACAGAACCAGACCTAAATGTAGAAACACCTCTGCTGAGCTTGTGCCACCAGTAATCCTTTAAGCACATTAAATCAGGAGGTTACAACTTGGAACAAAACTACTCAGCCTATTTGTATAGCAGAGCTATATTTACCTCAGAAATCACTGAGCTATAAACAAACAGCACCAACCATTCACTTCACCATTCATTTTCTCACAACAACGGGCTCTGTCACAGATGAAGGAGAAAGCTGCCTGATTTTAACAAAAAAACAAACACTGCATTTCACTGCCATGTGCATCAGCTGTTTAGTTTTTACTTCATCTGTGTGCCTGACTGTGACATTGTCTATCACTTGTCTGTCATAGTTTGTGTTTACTATGTATACCTGTTCACAATTTTATGCAGATTAATTGCACTTTTTATACTTCTAATATGATACTAGAGAGATAAACAAATACCTTATGTGTGTCAACATACTTAACCAATAAATTGGACTCTTATTCTGATATGTAACACGTCTCCTGCTGCACACAGTACCGTCAAATAAAAGAATAAAATGACATTTATGTGTAAAGCACGTTTTAATAATATTTAATATTGTTTTAATATTTCATGTTAAAATGACAGGTGAGCCTACCTGTAAAGTGACCCGCCTGGCCGTTGTCTTCAGGGGTGTAAAAATGTCCCTCCGTGCAGCATTAACACACACAAATGCACACACACACACACACCGTGTGATTACAAACCTCCGTCTGCATCCCATCACGCACACGGTGGGAGGGACTCGGGCTGCAACTTTCTTCGTGTATTTCCGCCAGTTTTCCGAGTGAACGAAAACAAAACTGCAGTTTTGAAGAATGGCCAGTAGATGGCGCCAAATCAAAAACGTCAACGAGAAGCAGAACAGTCAACAAGTGCAAAATAAATGTGTCTGGAGCTGCACTGGAAATACAGTCCACTCTCTCAGAGACTCTTACGCAGAGAGTACCACGAAGCCATAGTCCTCGCAGTCACAAACCTGTACAGACGACGTTACGATACCGCCATGTTAGTGGTACAATAAACGGACGAGCTGCAGGTTTACCCCCCCCCCCACTACAATTCGTGTTTATATCCGAGGCTGTTAAGACTAGGATTACTAACATGTTTTCTTTCAGGTGCAGCTGTGAATAAAGGCTCAGGTCTTAAAGGACATTTAAGGTCATTTTTGTGTAAGTTTCGTGCTGAAGAGGTGAGCCGTTCAGGGTTAGAAAGGTAAACACTACAGTACCTGGGTTCAGTAGCTGCTACAGATTTTATATTTGCTAATGTACTTTAATTATAACATATTGTACATAGTCAGAAACCACACATTGAAGTCTATTTAATATCTCTGAACAAGTTTGAGAGAAATGTGAGCTGATTTAACTAAAGACGTACATTTCAGACAATAAATATCTTGGATGATCAAATACACATTAGATTAGATTAGTTTAATCTTTATTGTCATTTGTTTTATATACAAATATAAAAGAATAATCAATTAAACTTTTGTTATTAAGCTTAATGATGTCAAACCAACTTATTAAAATACAGACATTAATTCCTGACTAACTACAAGACTTATTTTGGGAAATTGGGAAGTTTTTTTTTTTTTTTTTACTAATTTTGTAATGATTTCTAGAAATGAGGAACCGTTATCGGTATTTGGCCAGATGTTTCAGTTTGTTCGGTTTCAGCAAAAACATTTCATTTTGATGCATTCCTACTAACAAGTAATTAACAAGGAACTAGCAGGTCCTACATTTGCATGGTGCTAAATGCATACTTAAAATCCTGTAACTTATGTCCTACTGTAAACTCTGGTGTTTTACTGCTAATGATTTTACCTTAGATGCAGAAAATATACTAAAATGTGATGAAATCTGGCCTTTTTCCCATATACAGACTTTTTTCTTATGTTATCTAACTAAAACAGATATTCAGACCATTTACAGATGTTTAATATTTAATGTAGTATTGTATTTTTTTAACTCTAGTAAATTACACCAGATTAGAAATTTAAATATATATATTTTTTCATGTGTTAAGTGTTTTAGTTCTAAATCAAACCAAGATTAAATCTATGCACTCAAAGAGTCACTGTTGGGTAAACAACCAAAAAAGTTGAAAATTAAAAAAAAAAAAAAAAACTCATTTATTTGGAAAGATACAAAAAAAGCATAAATCATTTTCAATACACGTGTGACAAATGAAGAAATAAAAACACTGATTAAAAACTCATACCCTTTAAGATGGTTTCTTTAAAAAAGAAAAAAAAATCCTATCTACCATCAAAATGCAAAAAAACAAACAACAAAATAAACAAAATGCAAACATTTGATCCTGCATAGGGTAGGATTAGTATGGGAATAAAGGGCAGTGATTACTCAAGTCTCTTCATATTGTGGCAACAATATTAATCAAATACAGTGATCACTATATGAACAGATTTCATGAACATCTATCATATACATTAAATATGTACATCATTTTACTAGATTTGCATAGTGGCACTTTTGATCAGAAAGTTTTTTAAATAGCTTGCCTTGGGACATCAGTGTTAAACTCCAGATCTGTTAAAAATAAGTTTATTTACCTCTGTGAGATATTAAAAGTGAGTTTGATGAAAAATGACATATAACGGTATGTTATACAATGACACGGATTGAGCCAAGTGAATGATGATTTCGGCATGCAGGTAGCATCATAATAATATGTGGAGTATATGTTTTCATTACTTGGAATTACCTAAATGACCTACATTAGGCTCATACTGCCAGTGCAAAACCAAAGAAGCGTTTTCATCAAACTATCACTTCAAGGGGGGCCCCGAGTGGCTCAGCGGGCAAAGACGCTACCACTATGACCCGAGGATCGAGAGTTCAAATCCAGGTCATGCTATTTGCCATCAACAAGGGAGCAAGGAGCAAAAAATTGGCAGTGCTCTCTCTAGGTGGGTAGATTGCAATTTCCGCTGGCTAAGGCATCTACTCATTGGTCCATACATGAGCTGGGGACCCTGTGTGCCTTCCTCCGAGTGCGTTAGGCTCTCCAGTGACGGTGTATCAGCAGTGGTTCAAAAAAGAAGCGGTGGCTGCATCGCATGCAACGGAGGAGGCTTGTGCTTGCTTGCACCCTCCCAGAGTCAGGGACATTGCAAAGTGATGGGGAGATGGGTTAATTGGCTACCACTACATTGGGAAGGGGATACATTTGGCAAAAACCTAGAAATAAATTATTTAAAAAAAAAGCTATCACTTCAAAATGTAAATAAAAATGTTCAGGAACTTTTATTTGGAACATTTCACCCTATAATCCATTAAGGAAAAAGCTACTAGTTGTCATATCCTAACATTTTTGCAATTGAAGGCATGTTTGCTTTGTGTTGGCCTCCAATTTCTGTATTAGTGATGACACTCACAAACCAGATGCACATTTAAATCATATTTACACAATTTATGACATTGATGTGGTTGATCATCCATGTTCAGAGACATGCAATTCAGATTTTGCTGTAACACTAAGTCATAATGTGAAAACACATCAACCATAATTAATTAGTCAGTGATACTGTAATTAAGTTGTGGTTGTGGTTTTATTGATTTTTTTAAACTACTGGTCAGTTTAGATGACTACATTGTTTTTCACAATGTTTGCCTCAGATCCAGTTCTAAGTTAAAGAAGCAAAATTTGGATTCCAAGCATGACTTGGCTGATCAACTACATATGATGTAATTGGAAAAATATGTCTGATTTGTGGGCAAACCATTCCTTTAAAGCACACACTCTCATTCTCTCTCCTTCTTTTATCACCCAGCTCAAACCAAAGTACATTTTCTCCATATCAGGAACAAACAAACAGGAAAAACTATCACTCTCTTATCTGACTCAATGACTTTGCACTGCCACACCCGTACTACACGGTTCTCCGACACCTCTTGAGGTATTTAAATGTTCTATACAAATGTGTTCAAATTCAGCTGTTAGGAGCAGTTCCTGATAAATCCATTTAAAATTAAATTTCGCTAATGGTGTGTTTGACTGGGAAACTTGTACAAAAGGAAGTATTCTAGTTTACACTGCATTAAAGAGTATTGTACAGGTATTTTCTTGTCTGCCAGGGTCCAAAAAGATTAAATGTGCCCTCAAAGGTACAACATGCTATTGTGTACCTTACATGAGTTTTGAAGGTAAACTACATTCACTTCCCCAGAGGAAAGGTGTTTTGTACCTTTTTGTAGCTTAAAAATAAAAAGCCCTCCTAGCACAATAGTGCTGTCTAAACACTTGCATCATTGCTGTTATGCTGCAAAAGTGGCATTTGATATAAAGTTTGCCTACAGACAACACAAATCATGTCCATTTTTATGATACAATAACGTCAGTATAACATCATCAATATCTAATTTCAACATCAAAACCTAACAGTGTTTACAGAATCAATGCAACTGAATGTGTTCAGGGAAGGAAGTTAACAAAGTGTACCCAGCTAGCAAAGCACATGAAATCAATGTTGAATTACGTTTGCAGTATATGTATGTCAAGAGCTCTCTGTAAGGAAAGGAGCACCCTCTACATGGTCCCCATTAGGATTTCCATTTAGTCATGGGGACATTGGCTGTTGATTGCGCTTCGTGACATTTCCTAAGCTACTAGGTTTGCTAAGGTAGTGAGTTTTAATTCTGATGAAGAACTATACATTGGTTTCAATTCTTCAATAAACACGGGCTGCTGGTGCCTCCACTCTAAGGTAGCATAAAAACTGGATAAAACTGTATCCAAATCCTCCAAAGATAGCATACTCATGTAATAATTTCTCTGGTCTATGGTTAGTTAGTGTCGGTGATCTGGCCGTGATTTTCCAAACAAGATGAAGCTCTATAGCTGCTATTACAGTGGCTATTAAAATTACATTACAGTGGTTACAACTAGAAAGAGACCTTGTTAGCTTTATTTATGTAATTAATGACATCCTTTTATTATTACTACACTATCAGCTTTTGTAATGTACAGTATATCTGCATCTTGCTTGAATATACAGCTTTAATTATACACATGATTAGCATTAGCTATGCTAGCTCACAGAGACATACCTCTCAAAGTAGAAAAATAAAAAATTAAATAATATTGTTGAATAACTATGGACACCCTTAAACTAATTCTTTCCGAGTGCCCTGTAAATTTATGATGGAATTCAGACTTTTTGGGGAGGAGTCTATCGGCATGGCACAACTTGACTTGGCAATCTTTGCCAAATCTTACTTGCAAAAGCGCCCAAGATATATCAGATTGTGAGGGGATCTCCTGTGAACATCCCTCTTCAGATCAACCCACAGATATTCAGATGGACTCAGGTCTGGGCTCTGGCTGTGCCATTCCAAATCTGATCTTCTGGTGAAGCCATGCTTTTGTCAATGTGGAGGTATGGTTTGGGTCGCTGTTGTGCTAAAAGGTGAAATTCCTCTTTAGTAGAGGCCTGAAGATTTTCTGACAAAATTGACTGACATTTGAAATGGATCATAATTCCCTGCACCTAGACTAAAGTTCCAACCCCAAAGCATAACGCTGCCTCCACCATGTTTCACTGTGGGTATGGTGTTCTTTTGGAGATGTGCAGTGTTTGGTGTCAGATATACCCTGCCTGTCAGCATGTTCTGTGTTTATGTCTCCCTCTGGTGTTTGTTGTAGGGTATTGTATTCCCCTTTTACGAGGTTTCCTGTGATGTCATGTGTTGGTGTAATTGTGTTCAGCTGTCTCGTGTTTCTTGTGAGTAGTTTCTAGCTTTATAAGCCCTGTTTAGTCCTCTGTGCCTGGTTGGTCATTTTGTCTGTTGGTTTGTTTCGTAAAATCCCTCGAGCTTGTTTATTTTCAGTTGGTGTTAAAAATAAAGTCTTTGTGTTTGATCCACACTGCCAATCCTTCACCTCGTGTCAGCTCTACCATAACAGTTGGCTTTGCACCAAACATACCTATTGGTCATGTTCCAATCAGACCATAACATGTTTTCCCACATGCTTTCAGACAACTTATTGTAGGTTTTGTGTCACCTTCGTGCCACCCAACCTCACAGCCCAGACATATGAAGAATATATGAGAGTGTTGTTACATGAACTACACAACCAGTAGTCAGAAATTCCTACATCTGATTTTCTGTTGCTGTACGCCCTCTTGGCAGCGTCCTGGACCAGTTTTCTTTTAGTCTTAAGTTTAGATCTTGGTAATGTCACTGTTGTGCCAAATTTTATCCACTTCTTGCTGACTGCCTTTACTGTGTTCTATGGTATATCTAATGTCTTGGGAATGTTTTGTCCTCTTCTCCTTACTGAGGCCTTTCAACAATGAGATGCATTTGATGCTTTATAAGCTCTTTGTGGCTTCTGCTGTTAGTGTAACTAATTGAATATCAAGAAAATCTACTTGAACAGCTGAACTTTATTTGAGGTTAATCAGAATGACTTTAAATGATGGCAGTTGTGTATTAACTATTATTTAACATGAGTTTAATTGTGATTAGTTCATTCTGAACACAGCCACACCCCCAATTATAAAAGGGTGTCCATACTGATGCAACCCCAGTATTTTAGTGTTTATTTAGATTTTTTTACTCTAAATTATTTCAATCTGATTTTACCGAACTGTACAGTACAGATTGTGGATCATATTAAAGATGGAAAAAGTTTCTGAAATGATTTATGTTGGTCTGATTTTTTTAAATCACAAAAACCTGGCATTTTAACAGGCGTGTGTATACTTTTTATATCCACTGAATGTGTATGTGAGACTAGAGAGTTATGAATTAAGATCTGTCTGATAAAAAGTGTTTGTTAGTAATCAGATAACATTTTTTTCACTATATATTTATCATTTCACAGACCACTGGCTGATAAGTAACAGTTATGGTCAACAACGTAGCAAAAACTACTTTTCTTTGAAAGAAGAAATTGTTGATATTTAAACATACCAATACCAATTTCATACAAGTGTATGTGTCAGTGGAACCATGTTCTTTGTTGAAACTGACCATATGAGTGGTGAGGCTTGAAAATGGAGCCTGTGGTCATATTATACTCCCTTAGAAACCCTTTTAGGCATTGTGAGTGCAGGAAAAAGACACTGAGCTTTTAGAAGAAAACAAAATAACAAGCTGAAGTTTTTGAAGAGTTCCTGGCATAAGCAAGATCTTCCGTGTCGTTTGGTTTATAATCCGTGAGTCTCCAAGGTGATGGTTAATAATTAGCATTGGGTGAGGCCATAGATAGAGCAGTTTTTGATCCAGGCAGCTTTACAAACACACACAGGCTTTTTGGCAAGGCCTACAGTCCCTGTTTCAGGTCCAGGAGTGTTAAGAAAAAAGAAAATAAACCCAGAAACTTGTTAGGGCTGAACTCGATCGTAACTCTTCACCATACGCTTGATGTGGAAGAGCTTGTGGCGCAGACGGCGACACTGCAGCTTTTTCTCCTGGTATTCCGGCATCTAAAAAACAGCCAGATGTCTCCTTTACCAACATGATCAGCATTCAGAATACTCATTATAACCAAATACTCTACACTATCTGCAATTCTGCAGATGATTTTCTCCTCTACCTCTATCAAAAAAGTCTAGGCACAATCACATATTACGTTTTTTTCTTTTTTTCACTATTTTCCACACAAGCAAGATCATTTAGAGCACTTACCCGTTTTAGATCTTTCAGCCGGTTAAATTCCTCTGCCACAGCCTTAAAAAGGGGCAGCAGAAAAATATAAGCATACAGATGATTAAATTGAGTATTTTTTAAAATGCATTTTAACTCAATCCCCCCATGCAGTAGAAGCCAATCAACCCACCCATCCACTAGGACTCTCCCAGTCACTAATGTCTGTGACTCTAGTAGGGTGAAGACTAGCACAGGCCTCCTCTGATGCATGTGAAGTCTGTCACCACCTCTTTTCCAACTGCTGCCAATACAACATCAATGGGCAGCCAACATACACAGAGGAAAGCGCAAGATTGCCAGCTCTCATGGATTGGCTGGCAGACGCCTGAGCCATTGCATTGTAGTAGTGATGGGGAGAAAGCGCTAGCTACCCACCCAGAGAGAGCACAGCCAATTTAGCTCTCTCAGGCCCTGGGTGTCATGAATGCAGGAAATTCTATTGGTTAAAATTGCTGTGTAATTAAACTGTTAAGATGTAAACAAAGTCACTCAAGTCTGTTTATATGTGAAATGGTCCATTGTAGAAAAAACATAGCAAATTCACAGTGGTGGGAATGTATAGTCAGACTTTTAATGTCTCTAAAAGCTACCTCATAGAATGTTATTACATGAAATGGCTATGTATACACTGCCTGATGTCTGAAACATTTTTGCATAGTTATATACAACAATGTTTTGAGATATAAACAAAAACAAAGTTATAGTTTTAAAGATTTTGCACTAAAACATACTTTTAAAATCATTTCATTGTGCAGTTGTACATTCAGGGCATTGTAAAGCAAAGTAGTCCCCAAAGAAAATTTTACCCTTATCAACACCAAAAATATACAAACTCAAAAGATTTCAGGCATTGTGATGTCTGACTGGGTCTCACTAGAAAAAGATTCTCTAGAATGGAGCTTTTCACATTAACATTTGTTTACATCACAATGACTAAGCATGCAGACATGTTGAAAAATTTCAGACTATGATTATGTGGTTTCTGACAGTGTATAAAATTCTGACCTGGTATTTTGTTGTTCCTTCATCTAGTGTATCCAGTTCTCGATTCAGTTTGTTTAATTCATCATTGATGTCGTCCATCTCTGCACAAAGCTGTTTATATCTCCGCAGGTCAGAGTCAAACTCTTTCTTATACTCTGAGCGCTGGCCATCTGAAGTTATTTCAGGGTACATGCTGATGAGAATAAAGACAAGTAGTGTTAAAACATGAAATATGTGTTTTAATTACCCAAGTTTCCCCCATTCTAACAAATGTAAAATTTAGTTATTCTGCTATGGAAAGGGTTCCTCTCTCCTGCTTTGCTAATGCCAGCCATCAGCTGACATTGCTTGTAGCTGTGACTGACTTATACCTCTATGGGGCTGTTTCCACTTTGTGACTTTATACTGCTGGGGGTGGGCTCCTGTCTCCTGATTCGCTAGAACCAAACATCAGCTGATAGTGTGTGGACCTCTGACTGGTTATTTAAAGCTTTGTGCAGTGTGCTTGGCTTGGAGTCATTGCGTTTTTCCGTGCAGCTTCCTATGAATTTCTCTAAGGGAGTCAGCTTTGACTGTTTTCTAGCCTTAGTCTCTGGGCTTTGTCCTCTGAGGCAAGAGACTTTTCAGACTTTTCTGTCTTGTCTGTTTTGGACATGAGGGATCTGTTTTTGAACTACTTATTCCAGGCAGGTGTCCATAATTCTGGGTACATACAGTGGGGTGAACATTAATTTTAAGTTCATAAGCTCATCCTTGGAGGCGTTGCCCCTTATAAAGGGTGGAGCCTCATTCCCCTGGCACACTCAAGCTGAGTTTCTATGTGTGCATTTGGCAAAGTTTGTCAGGTTCGTGTGTTGCACATAGCTCATCAAACCTTCCCTGTCTAGTTTACATTGTTTAGGGCTTTTACAAACTGCACAGCAGGTAACACCATGCTTTTCCTTCCTGCATTGTTGGTTTGAATCCCAGTCATGGGAATTTTTTTTTTTAATTTTGTTTTGCCTATGCACTACGTGCCATTCTCCCATCTGGATTGTGAATCCATCTGGGTGGCTTTCTGCTCCAGATTTTTCCCCAAAA
>BRDA01012542.1:117973-137885 GCA_036984385.1 Crenuchus spilurus | reverse complement strand
CCTATAATGAAGTTCTCTCTCTCTCTCTCTCTCTCTCTCTCTCTCTCTCTCTCTCTCTCTCACACGCTCTCCTTTTTCGGCTGTCTTTCCTTATATTGCTATGTTCTCTTCGTTGTTGTTGTTGTTGTTGTTGTTGTTTGCCCGCCGTGTTGAAGTAATATCCTAGGCAACACCCACTTTTTTGTTGTATTTTTGGCGGCCACGGTAATCTTTAAAAGTAGCCCAAAAAAACGCACCCCGCCACCCTTGAATTTTCACCTGCGACTGGATTTTCAAACAAGCCCAATTTGGCGTGAAAACCGCAAACCTGGCAACTCTGCAGTCAGGGCTAGTTGTCCTGCTTGCTTGTCTGGCTCCAGATTCAACATTATCATGACCACACCCCTCTATGTGCTGATTGGTTGCCAAAAATATCTGCCTGTACACTGTCAATCTTCACATAATGATGTTTTTGTACTTACAAAGTAAATTATTTTTCTACAAAGAAAAAACTATTAAAATTTTTATAAAGTCACGTACAAAGATGAATGCATGCAATAAACTGAAAGATTAGATTCTGTATTTTCAACACAATTAGCTGCAGTGAGCTACAGTCATGAATCCAACATTACCGCACAATTAATGACTGAGACTTATGAGAGTTACGAGTCTGAAGATGTGCTCAGTTTACAGGATCACTTACGCTGGGGGTGTGTAGGGGTCACTGCTGAAGCCCCCAGGGCTCTTGGGAGGGATTGAGCTGACACTCTGGGACTGAGACTTGTTGAGGGGTGGAGCTCCTTTCTCCGAAAACATCACTGAGGGCTCATGAACACTGTGACCATCCTCTACGTTATTAACCTGAAAAAGAACAAAAAATGTAGCTCATAATCTGCATTAATCAGTTATTAATCTTAAGACTTTTATAAATGCATGCAGTTATTGTGTATATGTATTAGATTTATTACAGGTTTGTTTTATGTTCATATTGGATGCTCATGTTTGCCTCTACATTGCTTTGTATTTCTTTAGGTGATACTTAAGTACAATGTATTCTTATCAGTGTTATTTATTCAGTATCTGCTCTGAATTATTCAGTCATTACTAAGCTATTTGCGTTATTTTAGATAGATTACAACTGACTGTAATATTTAAAGATATGCAATTTTTTTGCCAAAATTAAATTATCAAGCCACTTTCAAAACTAAATCCTAAATCAAAAAACAAACAAATAAGCAAACAAATCAAGTTAGTGTACTCTTCTACTATGATTATAGATTTATACAAACATTTTACTCCAGGTAAATTGCTGTGTTTTGATTATATTCTGAGTGAAAATAAGTTCAAACATCTTTTAACAAACGTCTGCACATTTTACTTTGCACTTATTTACTGAACAGAAAAAAATTTATATGGTCTGTGCAAAAGTTATGGCACAAATACTGCATATTGTTTCCCAGTGTGTTAAATTCAGAAAGTAATTATAAACTGCTCAGTAAATTGCATAGAAAACATTTTCAATATTGAGTTGAACTTGCGTGTTATTTATTTTTTATTTATGTGTTTAACCAGGGGTGTGCTAACTTCTGCAAACATTTGTATATTCTCCAGTTCCATTTGTATATTCAGTGTAAATCCATCCTCATCTTCCGCTTAATCCTGTGAGTCCTCTGTCTTAGCTAAACCCAGGACATCACACCAATCCATCGCTGGGAACACATACAATTCACCTGACCTGGTTATTTTTGGACTGTGGGAGGAAACCAGAGACCACCAAGTAGGGATGGGCGATATGGACTAAAACATTTATCACAATAATTTCTAGGTTTTATCACGGTAACAATAAGTGACAATAAAAAATTATATATATGTCAGTCTAATCTTTTGTTTTATAAATCTATCACTACATTCTGTCTTGTGAGCCCTAAAAAATACTAGAAACCACTAAATTACAATAATTAAGTTCAAGTAGTACACCTGTGTTGCAAAACTGTAGTGACACCTATTAAACAAGTCTGAAATATGAGAACAAATTTGACATTTATTTGAATGCTTTACACCTTCAAAAATAACTTGGCTTACGAAAAATCACAAAATAGTACCACTGTAAACACATGATAAAAAACAATTTCAATAAATTCCAATGAACATGTAAAACTGAAATCTTTTTTTGTGCAAGAATGCAGAAATAAGGCTGTCAGGAACATCTGTATGTGCTTTACACCTTCAGAAATAACTTGGCTTAATGTAGCACAACTGTTAACACAAACTGATACAAAATAATTTAAATAAATTCCAATGAACATGTAAAACTGAAAACCTTTTTGTGCAAGAATTCAGAAATAAGGCTAGCATTGGTAGGAACATCTCTATGTACTTTACACCTTCAAAAATAACTTGGCTTATAAAAATCACAAAGTAACTGTAAACACAACCTAATAAATAATAATAATAATTTCAATAAATTCCAATGAACATGTAAAACAAATACTTTTTTTGTGCAAGAATGCAGAAATAAGGCTGGCAGGAAAATCTGTATGTGCTTTACACCTTTAGATTTTTGGTCAAAAAGACCAGCATATTAACTCTGGCTGGTTTCAAAAGAGACCGTTGGCAGGTTACTACATTTCCTCCAGCACTGAAGACCCATTCTGAGGCTGTACTTGTTGCAGGGATACACAGGTACTTCTTTGCTAACTGACTAATCAGAGGAAAATTCAGTCAGTCAGAAAGTCAAAATACTGGAGGAGTGTCACGCGAACAAACGGTCGGTCAGTCAGTCTCTCTCTCTCTCTCTCTCACACACACACGCCCACACGCATGCGCGCTTTCTCTCTCTCTCACCCACTCACACACTGGCTCTCTCTCTGATGCCCTAATAATGATTCATTATAACCTAAATAATATTTTGCTATTGTAATAAATATTGTAACGTTGTCCATGTCGAGGTCATGCGGTATGGGTGACGTCATCACCCAGAAGCACATGCGGGTTGTACACAGTTGTAAAACAGTTATGAATTGTTCATATTGGTTTTTTATACAGTTGTGTTGTGCTGGCTTAGTGTTTTATTAATGTAGTCATCATCCTGTGCTGGTAGATGTGATTAATTTGTTTACATGAGTAACTTACTGTCTGTGAGATGTGGAGTAGCATTAGTGTCTTAAGCAGCTCGGAGCCTGTTATGTATTTAGCTTTAATCTTAAGCATTCACAAGTGAGCAAAAAAAATGTTTTGCATAGTGCTGCATGAGTTTAAGTTACTATTCTTTCCCACCACCCCAGAATATGTAAGTTTTAAGTTCAGTATAGTTAATCTGGTTGATGTGAGCATCAGGGACGGTACTAGGGCAGGGCTACTGAGCTATAACCCTCCTTCTGTCTCTGTCAACAGGATTGCTTGCGCAACCCCACACACTGGATGACAAACTAAACTCAACTTGTGCGCGCGAACGCTCCGCCCCCTCCGTGAGGACTGCGAGCGGTAGCGACGGACATGTTTATGTGGTGGGCGGGAGCGGGACCAAATATGACAATTTTATCGCAGGAGCGGGACGAAAACAAGCAGGAGCGGGACTAACAAATCAGTCCCGTGCAGACCTCTAGCGGAAATTTATTGTTTTTATTGCGAGATGACAAATAATTTTCGTGGGGAGTTTCTTTGACGGTATATCGCACACGATAACATATTGCCCATCCCTACCACCAAGCATTGTGCAGTCTGTGTATTCAGTGTTTTTTTAAATACTGTAATGAAATCATAATGAAATTTAAAATGTAATAATACACTCCTAAAAATGTAATCTGACTGAATTGCTGTGAGTTACTTGAGCCAAGTAAATATTTGTTCCAGTGGGAATGGCCCAGAATTCACATCTAATTTTGAACGCTCTAAAACAATGTACACTAACATTTCCTGTCAAATGTTTGCAGGCACCTAGTTTTCAAATGGTTAATGTTTTCATTGTTCATTTACAATCACATGCCTTTATTTAGAGTTAAAATAATATCACAGATGTAAATATTAGTTTTAATATTAGTTGCAGTGTGTTGTGTGAATAAATCCAAAGTATATGATCCCCCCTCCCCCATATGAAAATGACACTTAATTAACAGTAGTTTATAAAAGAAAGTTGACAAATTATTATTTAGACAAAACCTGCTTTTCATATCAAGAAGATATTATGATTATTATTCCTTGAAAATTAACAGTGAAAATGAGATATTACTCACAAAATGTCAATAAAAAGACAGTGAATGAAAAAAGTTTCTGTTTCATTAGATGTTATTTATTCAGAGGTCAAGTAGGTTAACCTCAACAAACTCTTACATAATTGAGTAATCCACAACATAATCTGTCTTCCACAAAAGCCTGTAAAACTCTTTTGTTTGTATGTTTTTATGAGTTTTGTTTTTATTTCTCCCACTAACAAAAACCACAGCGCCTTCTCTTTTCCTTTCCCAAACTTTATTTTTTCCTTTTCCTGCTCTGGCAGGAAGTGCTCACCACGGAGAAGAACAAAAGCAAAATTTGTGGAATGGTGACTCTTCCTGAAGCAGTAAAGGTTCTGATTTATCTCAGTATGAGCAGCTGCGTGACTCAATCACAAACGTAAATGTTCAACTGATCATTAACAGGTACATTAAATTACTAATGTTTATTAGTAACTGTACCTCAAATATAACAGATCAGCACAAACAAAAATATTATTTTTTGGAAATCATGGATGATGCATCCTCCATACTAAACAGCAGTGATACCATCCAGCTTGTTTTCAGTTCACAGTTGAAAAGACAGCATCTGTGATGGTATAGGCGTGCATTAGTGTACATGGTATGGGTGACCATTAATGCACCATTAATGCTAAAGGATACATACATGTTTTGGAGCAACATATGCTGCCAACTTGACAACATATTTTCAGAGAAGGCCTTGTTTATTTCAGTAAGTCAATGACTAACCATATTCTGCACATATTATAACAGCATGCCTCAGTAGTAAAAGAGTCTCAGTGCTAAACTGGTCTGCCTGCAGTCCAAACCTGTCATCAACTGAAAACACATGGCAAATTACAAAATGAAAAAAATGATGAGTAACTGAAATCCATTATAAAGCAAGAATGGGAAAGCATTTCATTTTCAATTCAATCTTTTCAGATTCTTTACAGTTCACAAACAACATAATGTTGTTAAAAGAAGAGGTGATTCAACATAGTGGTAAACATGGTGGTAAACACGTTTGCTGGTTTCAAATTTAAAATAGGCATATTTTTAAAATAATAATTAAATTCATGTACTTCATTGTATTGCATTCTATTTTAATTTACATTTTACACATTGTCCCAATGTTTTTAGAAATTAAGAAATTATGACTACTCTCTGAAGTGATTTAATTAATGTTAATGCCTTAAACGATTAAGATTAATATTGAGTTTGAGTGTTTCTTAGGCATGTTAACCAGCAAATATTGAACTACAAACAGGCATTGACCAATTGACTACTGTCTGATATAAATGTAAAACTGGCTAATCACTGATTAATTTCATTCTGATAACAGAAGTGTGGTGGAGGCTATGAAATAATCTCCACTCCACAATACACACACATACACACACACACACACACACGTGTGTGTTTGTGTGTGCGTATGTGTTTGTGTGTGTGTGTGTGTGTGTGTATTGTAGTTTTAACATAAAGATTTCAGGCCTGTTTTTCACAAGATCAAACAAAGCGGTAGGAGAAGGTTGCTGGGAGATAACAAAATAAACAATTCATGTACAAAGAGTACAGCTAAAACAATACAGTCAGGTATGTACAGGAGGCAGTGTGTGTGTGTGTGTGTGTGTGTGTGTGTGTGTGTGTGTGTGCGTGCGTGCGTGTGTCTGGAGGTCATCTGCAGCTATGATTTTGAGCACGTCTTGAGGAGAAGTGGAGATTTCCCGACAGACCACAGTTTAGCACCACACACAACTCCATTTAGATATAAACACTTTAAATGAAAATACAAGGGATGCACCAAATATTTGGCAATTGATTTCTCTAATTTAAGAAAATGTAAAACATCTTGGAGCCATAGAGTAAAAGATGGGGGTCTTAAGGATTTCCACAACAATAAAATTCGTCATCTTGATAATAAAGATGTGAAGGACAAAACATCTGTCTGAAGTAGGGACAAAGAGGGCAAACCAATTGGTAGGCCAAATATAGCTATGAAGGGACAAAGAGTAATTTAAACATTTAAAACTTTTGACATAGTATCAAAACAATAGGACCAAAATATTTGCTAAGAGGGGCAAAGAAAAAACATATGGCTTAGGTTACAAGGCGAGTTACAACATTTGTCACAACAATCAATGATTGAACTAGGGTAAAATTTGGCCAACTGGGATTTAGATCGATGAACTCTATGTAAAACCTTAAACTGTATTAACTGTAGTCTTGCACACAGGGCACAAGTACATATTTTGCTAATTGCTTTGTCCCAACATTGCTGAGAGAGCACAATGCCCAACTCCTGTTCACAGGAGGATTTGACCTTCTTTATGGAATGAATGTCTAAAGCCATAATATTGAAATTAATTTTAGAAACAAGACCTTTACAATTAGAATCTAAAGTCAACAAATCATCATATGGCTGATCCATGGTAGGGCAATTATAGGTTAGGAAATGAGAAGAAACAAAACGCCTTATTTGAAAATATCTGAACAAATGTGAAGAAGGTAGTCTGAAATCTGAACTTAATTGAGTGAAGCTGGAAAACGTACCATTCTTATACAAATCACAAAAGGATATAATACCTTTATTATGCCACAATATAAAAGCTGAATCGTGCAAGCCAGGGGGGAATAAGTGGTTATTCAATATAGGCATTTTATAAAAATGTGCTATCAGTTTAAAGTATTGTCTAAATTGGACCCAGATTCTAAGAGCAGAGTGTACCAGGGGGTTGGAAGAATTGTTAACAAATTTAAGGGGTAAAGCGGAGGTAAGTAATGTTAGTAGGGAGAAGGAAAGACAGGATCGGGTCTCCAAAAAGTTTGGCAAAAATAAAAAGATAGTTTGAAATAAGAAAACGGCAATACATTCATTTTAATAACACTGAATTTGCCAATGAGTGTTAGAGGAAGAGACCTCCATCAAGTCCAATTTAAGCTTATCAAACAGCAGAGAAAAATTACTGTCATAAAGAGAGGGTAAAGTACGAGTAATATTTATTCCCAAGTACTTGAATCCGGATGGAGAAAATTTGAAAGGAATGGATGATTGTGTAAAAGACATTGCTGATGAATTAATTATGAAACATTCACTTTTATGCAAATTCAGCTTATATGCTGAAAATGAACCAAATGTATTTAAAAGTGCCAAAATAGAAGGAAGATAGAAGGAAGACAGGATCACAGGATCAGAAACATATTGCAATAAATCATCGGCATATAGGGACAATTTAAGTTCGATGCCTAGATGAGAAACATCCCTAAATGAAACCAAAGATTTCAACGCAATAGAAAGAGGCTCTATAACAAGACCAAAAAGTAATGGGGACAAAGGGCATCCTTGTCTAGTCCCACGAGATAAAGAAAAAAAATCTGACTGAACACCATTGGTACAAACACTGGCTTTAGGAGAGGTATATAACACTTTTATCCAGGATACAAATTTGTCCTTAAATCCAAATTTATATAGCACATTAATTAATTCCATTCCACATGATCAAATGCCTTCTCAGCATCTAAAGAAACAACCACATCTGAGACATGGGGTGAGCCTTTTGTAAAAATAACATTAAGAAGCGTAGAGATATTACTAAAGAGCTGCCGCCCCTTAATAAATCCATTTTGATCTGTCAAAATTATGTTGGGGAGAATTCTTTCAGACGCAGAGCCAAGGCTTTAACAAAAATTTTTATATCAACATTTAGAAGAGACAAGGGCCTGTATGAAGCACAAGATGTTGGGTCCTTATCCTTTTTCAATAATAAAGATATAGAAGCCTGCGTCATAGACTGACGTAAAGATCCTAATAGTAATGACTCTTTGAAGAGTGCTAGAAGTAGAGGAGCCAACTTATCCTCAAACTTCTTGAAAAACTCGATCAGAAATCTGTCAGGACGAGGTGCTCTATTAGTTTGCATAGCTTTAATAGCCGCTGTAATTTCCACCAAATTCAAAGGTAATTCAAGCTCCTGTGATAGATTTTGGTCAATAATTGAAAATGCAAGCTCAGTAAAGAAAGTCTGACATTTCCATATCATCAGAAAATGATTCAGATTTATATAAGTTGGAGTAGAAAGATTTAAAATTAACTGACAATGGAACTGTGTGAAATGTACCTGCTGAATCCACAATTTCGGGAATTGAACGAGAGGCTGCTTGTCTCTTCAGTTGATGTGCTAGAAGCCTGGATGGTTTATCGCCATGTTCATAATAATTACTATGAGCATGGAATATTAGACTTCTGTTGTTGTAATAAGGTCAAATTCAGTTTGTAACTGAAGTCGGCATTTCAACAGAGAAGGTGATGAGGAGAGCACTGACTTTACCTAAGTTGTCAATTTTTGTCATTAAGTCTTGCAATTTTAACTTCTGTTGTTTTATAGAAAAGGCGGTGTGAGAAATAATTTGTCCATGTAAGTAAGCTTTAAGAGATTCCCAAAGAAGAGAAGAAGAGGAAGCACTTCTCTTATTGAAGAATATGAGTTCATCAATGGAGGATGAAATAAATGTGTTAAATTTTTCGTCAGATAGAAGTAAAGATTTGAATTTCTAAGATATCAAAAAAGTTGGACAGCAAGAAAATCTTAAGTTAAGAGTTAGGGAGGGCATGATCTGAAATAACAATATAATGATATTATGTAAAGTCTACTTTCTGAATAAAAAAGTTGTCTACAAAAAATAATCAGTCCGTGAATATGTATGGTGCGTATGAGAATAAAAGGAGAATTGTTTGATTTGTGGACTGTGGAATCTCCAGGGATCTACAAAACCATTTTTTGTAGTAAAATCTGAAATTGAGTGTGACATTAATGACTGGGAGAGTCCACTGGGATTTGAATGATCTAATTTGGGATTCATAATACAATTAAAATCTCCACCCATAATAAAAAAAAAGGTGTCAATGGAAGGAATAGAGCTAAACAGTTTATTCATAAAACT
Organism: Crenuchus spilurus; assembly: GCA_036984385.1. Taxonomy (NCBI): domain Eukaryota; kingdom Metazoa; phylum Chordata; class Actinopteri; order Characiformes; family Crenuchidae; genus Crenuchus; species Crenuchus spilurus. The sequence goes on along the minus strand of BRDA01012542.1, from coordinate 128,754 downwards.
TGGGTAATCAAAATTAGGTGCATAAATGTGTACTAAAAGCACAGGAGTGTTATATAAAGAACATATCACAATCAAATATCTACCTTTTGCATCCGAAATAGTTTTACCATCAGTAAATTGGATTCCTCTTTTGATTAAAATAGCAACACCTCTGGACTTTGAATTGTATTTAGAATGCAAAACATCAGAAACCCAGGGAAAGTTTAGTTTAGAGTGATCCATGTTCTCGAGGTGAGTTTCTTGTAAAAATATTATATCAGCTGTTTCAGATGAGCAGAAATTTTCAATCATTTAACTGGCTTTTTCAACCCTCTAACATTCTCACAAATCTGGCAGAAATCCCATTGTCACTCATATTAGGTTTATGATCAGTCATTAAACTGTGAATATATTAGTATAATTAATGATAAAGCTGGCTGACAGGGGAAGGGAAAACACACAGGACCATTCACACAGACAGCACATACACAGACAAATAAACCCACCCACAAAAACATCCCCCCCAATGTCCTCGAACTAAACAACCCAGAGGACCAATCAGACTCAACCAGGAGTCAACCCTTAACAAGGCAGTATCAGCAGATCACAAATAACACAAGAGCCTGCAATAAAAGCTTGAGCAGAACTGTAAACAGGCAGATGAAATAACTGTGTTGTACCAAACTAAAGTAGCATTAAAATATAACATTATTCTAAAAACAAAACAGTTCAGCTATTACAAATCGGGAAATCAAAAGTTAAGTATTGTACTAACTTAGAAGGTATTCCAGAAAATAATAATATAAACAAGTAATGGGAAATTCCGTTTCATGAGGACCAAATCAAAAGAGTTACTTGATCAAAGTACTGATTAATTTTTTGGCCTCTTCAGGTGATATGAAGTTGTGATGTTTACTATCGTGTGTTATCCGAAGACATGCAGGATAAAACAGCCCATATTTAATTCCCTCAATGGTTCGAAGTTGTTTACGGGCTTCATTAAAAGCCGTGTGAGCTCTCCCTGTTTTTGCAGTAAAATCAGGAAAGACTGAAAGAACCATATTGCGAACTGGAACACGCTGCTGACGTCTGGCTTTCATGAGGATGTTAGCACAGACTTCGTAGTTGTGAAGCCTGAAAATTACCGTACAGGACATGTCGATTCACTAGGTATTGGTTTCGGTGCCAGGGAACGGTGAGCTCTTTCCACCAGAGGACTTTTTTCCAGATCAAAAGCTTCCTTAAGAAGCACAGAAACTGCAGCGGTAGACAGTTGGAAAGAATTGCCCTCTGGAATCCCCACGATCCGAAGATTCTGAGGTCTCGATCTGGCCTCCAAGTCCTCACACTTAGCCTAACATCCTTAGCCAGATGCTCAACTTTAGCCTTTAGAGCGGCTGTTTTCCTGTTTAATGATTTGGTGTTTGTTATTACTAACCCTGTAAAGCTGCTTTGTGACATTAGTTGTAAAAAGCGCTTTATAAATAATTTCATTTTATTTGAACAAAACATTGAAGTTACTTGAACATCCAAAGTCAGAAAGTGGTCTCGGATGGATACAGTCAGAGGAATCATGAACAAGCAATTAACCCTCTGGAGTTGGAGCTACTGCTGGCGGATTATAAACAAAATTCCACAAAAACACTTATATAACTCTACGACATTTTATCCTAGAACCAAAACATGCACTGGAAACCTTAAAGGGTCTTTCCAAATATACATAGCTTGAATCGAAATATATTTTTAGATATTAAATAAGCATTTTTCAGAGCGAGTCAGACAGCTCCGCATTTTTTCCAGCCAAATGACACAATCTGTCATTCAAATGATAATGACATGGTAATTCTGGACATTCCATTGGTGGATTACTGGCAGTTGAATGCAAATGTGAACAAAGATCTCTCACCTTGAGTGTTCACACCTCATAAATATTAAATCTAGGAACCACTGAATGAGTGAAACATGTCAATTCATATTTCTTAAGCTGTAGAAATAAAATCACACAATTTCTACAAACTGTAATGACAGTTTAGAGCACATTTAATCAAAATATTTATTTATGACACTCACTGTTTTACCACTGTTGCTGAGTTTGTGCTGAACAAAAGCCTGTGTAACACTTAGGAAAAAGAATAATTTTTAGATGGGTGTAAATTGTAAAAATGTCAAGGCATGTTAGACTACATCAGAGTGTCTGAAAAACCCTCAGATTCCAGAGGGTTAGAGAATCTGAAGATCAAAACAGAAGATGGGGAAGTTCTGGGGAAACACTATCCATATAGTCAACAGGAGTCAAAATCAACTTGATGATGCTCACTGAGGTAAAGTCCAGGTGAGATATTAAATGGTCCCACATCTTCACCAAACTGTAAATCTGCTGATCTGGATCAAATGAATCATTAAGGAAATACATGTACTATAAGCATGGAAACGGGAATAGAATAACTATAAAGAGGCTGCAGCATAACTAGACATGCATTTTACACACATGTGCTTTATATACCGTATGTGCTTACAGACATGTGCTATGCTGTGGATGTCCTCTAGGTAGGAGTGAGTGTTATGTCATATATGAGAGGTGTAGCTGTATATCAGTCAGATAAGGTTACCAATCTCCATCTGCATATGAGAAGCAAAAAATATAACAAAGTGCACTTTAAAAATGAATGTGTGTGGAGTCTGTACTGTGTAAGGTGTGTTTGGACTGGAAGGTGTGTGTTTCACACTACAAAGGCAGGTGTTAATTTAACACCTCCAGTCTTCATCTGACTCAACACACATACACACACACACACAGACACACACACACACAGAGACAGAGCCCTGAAGGTCCTTATTTCATACTTCCCATTTAAAGACTGTGTAACACACTGTGTGTATAAGACTGTGTGTGTATAACAAGTATATGATCACTGTTTATTGTGAGAGAGAGTGTGTATATAAGACATGTACAGCATGTATTGTGTGTGTGTGTGTGTGTGTGTGTGTGTGTGTGCACGCACAAAAAGTAAAAAAACTTTCAGGAATTCCTGCCATAGAATCACTGCATGTGGTAGAGGGAGCAAAACACACAGAGAGAGAGAGAGAGAGAGAGAGAGAGAGAAAGAGAGAAAGTGAGAGAATGAGAGAGAGAGAGACTATACAAGAGAGAATGAGTGAGACAGAATAGAGAGAATAAGAGAAATTTGAGATAGTAAATGGCTGTGTGTTTGTGTGTACTCTAAAATGTGTGTGTGTGTGTGTGAGAACAGAGTCTCATGACTGGACTCATTAAAGCGATAGTTCAGCTAAAAATCAAACTCTCACCCCCCCAAACCCAACCTCCTCCCCACTTCGACCTCTGAATGTGTCCACTTTGATAAGGGAGCTATCAGGCTATGATAACAAGCCATGGAAGGTTATATCCCAAGGAAGACAAACCTTCCTCTTGCTTTTCAAAATATTTTTACATTCTACGCATGTCCCTGTTTCCCACCAATTTAGCATGATAACACACCTCAGTTGTTCAGTAATCTCTCTAATATACTTGTGCTGACATTGTGTGATATACTGTTACAGTGTAACACCTAATAAACTGTATATGCTGCTGTTATATTTATATAGAAATATTTTTGGTGGTGACTATAAAGATACTATTCAGTAATTTAGGCAAAGAGTGTGTTTATTTACAAAGCTGGAGTTAATGTTTCACACACACACACAGGCCTGGATACTGTCTGACCACTAATAATTCACCTCATTAATGTGTTACTGTTAAGTCATTTAAATATTCATGTCCTCACAACACTTCAGACCCTGGTTTCTCTTTATATTCTCTCTCTCTCTCTCTCTCTCTCTCTCTCTCTCTCAAGGTTTCTGTCCCTACTGTCTTCCCCTCTCTTAGTCTCTCTCTCTCTCTCTGCCTATCTCTTTTTCTCTCTCTCAATTACTTCCCCTATTTCTCAATTCTCTCACCCTTTCTTTATCTCTATCTCTGCTTCTCTCTATCTTTTCTCTCCCTACTGTCTTCCCCTTCCTTAGTATCTCTCTCTGGTTAATGATCAGTGTTGGTGAAACCACTCTAGTCTAGATAAACACACAGTATCAGCAGTGGCTCTCAGTCATGTGACCTGAAGCTCTGAGGGTGTGACTCTGACTGGAGTGACCATTACGCACCATTACACACACTGTTGTACTCCTGAATACAGAACTCCTGAATGTGTGCTTTAATAATCTTTCAAGATTTTATGATTTAAAGTAAATAATTCTGTCCAGTCTGGAGATTCCTGCTCATCCAATATTTCTTCTGAAATCAAAAGTAGTCAAGGATCTTTTTCAACAGTTTTCTAAAACTTCTGCGTAACTCAGTCACTGAGAAAGAAACAAAGTGACTCAGAGGTTTGAGTTGAAACGCTTTATTCTAGAGAAACGTGCTGACTCATATTCTGTACAGCGATGGTGACAGGAATCAGATGCCACAATGTCTACAACCCAAATCGGGGCAGACGTAGTCTGGTGGGTAAAGGTCTGGTCTTGTGACTGGAAGGTTGCCGGTTCGATCCCCGGGCAGGTCATGACTGAAGTGCCCTTGAGCAAAGCACCTAAACCCCAACAGCTTCCTGGGTGCATTGGATAGGTCTGCCCACCACTTCAAGCACATGTTCACAGCCTTGTGTGTTCACTAGTGTGTGTTTCACTGCACTGATGGGTTACATGCGGAGGTCAAATTCCATTGCGTGCAAATCACATCAGCAAAAGTTGAGTCTAATCTAAATATATTCATTTTATTCCTAAAACCAACAACAGTGAACCATTCACTCTAAAAACGGTTCTTCATGATCTTCAGTGAAGGAAATGTTGCTATATAAAAACAAAAAAGGCTTACAGAGTATTGTTACTACATAAGTGTTACACTAGTGGGGTTTGGTGCTATACAGAACCATTTTGTTGCCTTCTAATGTTATTCTTTACTAAAGGACATCATAAAAATTTACTTTTTTGAGAGTGACACATGTCATATGTCATGTTATGTCATGTTGATAATGGTAAAATAGTGGTAAATCTAAAAAAAATGTGTTCTCTTTGGGGACTATTTTGCCTTACAACGCTCTGCATGCACCCCTCCACCATGAATTGATTTAAAAGATACATTTAATTATCTTTCTTCTCAAAACATTCAAAAAACAATGTCTCAGACATCCGAGAGTGTACTCATATCCATTTCATGCAATATCTTTCTATGAGGCAGCTTTTAAAGGTATTCAACTCTTTAGACATATGGGTCCTATCAACACCACTGTGAACAACGGGGGAAAAAAACAAGTAAAAAAGACAACAAAAACAAAACAAAAAAAAAAGAAAACCCTTATGAATAGGTGTGCCCACTTCTTGGTTCATGTTTTGAGAATGCTGATCTAAAATGTTAGCGAAACATTTCAAAAGGCTTCATAGGTTCCACACAAAGTGAACAGAGTGATGTGTAAGCTGATGCTGGGGGTAATTGTTGTGTATGTGGGTCACCTGACACAGTAAAGCTCTCATTCAACACACCTGTGTCACGCCATAAAAAGGTAATAAGCACTAAACAGCCTGAACACACCAACAGAGAGTGCATGTCATCATCAGATAAAGACCAAGAGCACCAGGCAGCCTTCAGTGAGAAGTCAGGACAGAGTTCAGATAACTCTGATTTAACACTAGCTCAGACTTACAACACTTATCAATCCTATGTCATAGAAAAGACAAAAACACTGGGCCTGTACTTTTACTGTACCGTATATACATAATTACATATTCTGTTAATCTAAGTTATTAATGTGTTTTATTAATATTTTACGTTAGTAGGCTCTATTTTTAAACTTTCGCCAGCTACATTGTTTTTCACTTTACAGTGTTAATTCGAATGTAGCCTTATTTGTATTTCTAACTTTTTAACAACCTCACAGCATCCAGTGATATTCCAAGAATAAATGCACAATAGAAAATTACATTAAATTACAGTTTTAGAAAGACAGAGACAATTGACTAAAACTTCAATATGGGCCTAATATGGACATGACACTATTACACAGGGCTGAAAAATGTATAGTTTTTATATCAAAATTGCAGTACAATTTTTTAAATTAATTTATAAATAATTGCTTATTAATATTCTTAACAATAATAAAAAAATAAAAATAAAAAAAAATAAATAATAATAAACACAACCACAGTTTCATACAGAATTTGGCTAAGATTTTGACATCATTTTGCATAGAATGACGTAATAAATATATTGAACTGGTGTTACTGTAAAGTTTTAAACTCTTACCCAGTCTTCTACGTCTCTGCCCTCTGATCCTCGTGTTATAGGCTCATCCCAGTAAATGTTTGGCTTTCCATAATGCCAAATTTTACTCCTTGTCTTATAGGAGAAAAATGCAGCCACAGCTAATGCTATCACAACCAACATCCCACAGACCATCGCCACAGCCTGAGAAACACACACACAGACAAAAACACAGACAGAAGCAAGTGAATATGTGATTTTTCACTAATACCAGCTTATCTTTCCTCTTTGTGTTTTGAAAATGTATATAAGGTCTATTCCTCTTATCTACAACCTGTTATTTCACATTAGTTCTAAAATGTTTACCAGCATTGTTTATCTGTAAGGAGGTGCACTTTATTATGCTTTACTTCAGTTCTGCTTTAAGCTTTATATATGACTAAACACAGTCTATACCTAATCATTACAACAGTTTACAATAATGTCATGGTGACACAATGTGCTTCTGTCTGGGCTTAATATTATAATTACAAGAGCAGTGCTCATTATTTCAATGGCATACAATAACTGACCACTTCACCTTTTGTGAATATTTATATATCAACATCTGTTTTAACTGGCCTGGAGGGTCCTGTGCTCCCTCACATTTTATATTAAAATGGTTCGCCACTCTTCCACAGGATGAACCCAGTGAGTTCTTAGACTCTTGTGACTAGGTCCATGTTAAATAAATAGAAGTGATGAACTTGGCTCTCCTTAGGTTCATTTTCTAGGCAGCTACATCATAAAAAGACTGTTCCAAAGAGAATAATAACAAAAAAAGTTTCTCCACGTTCTAAAACTTAGTCAACATTCTTTTCTGATGATGTGGCAACACAGCCCTGGTAGACCAATTTGCTTGATGTGATACAAACAAGCAGCCCCCTTGGGATCCTTCTAAGGACAGTGTTACAGAGGACCCTCCTGGCTAGATTCCAGCCAAGTGTTTGGAATGTAACTTATGGCAACATTTACACTCTGCACGCCACCATCAGTCATTGTTTTGAAATAACATGTAGCCACCACCCACTAGTCATACAATAATTTAATTTGTACTTTTAATTTTAAGTTTCTTTTTAATTTAAAAAGAGTAGATTCACCTTTGTTTAGTAACTGTTTATAGTGATTTATTTTATCTTTTATCCTGTGAGCTGCTTCTGTTTATTTCTGTTGTGGGAGCTGCTGGAAACTGAATTTCCTGGAAGAAGTCTTCCAAAGCGTTTAATAAAGTTTTAGGCTCAGCGGTCTAAGACTATGATCAGAGGCTTGCAAGTTAATATCCCAGTCATACTGCTTGCCATCGACAGCCGGGGCATGAAAGAGAAAAATTGGTTGTGCTTTCTCTGAGTGGGTAGACGGCACTCTCTCCCCATCACTACTACCACGCAATATCCGTTGGCTCAGGCCTCTGCCAGCCGATCCATCACAGCTGGTTCTCCTGTGTTGTCCTTTCTACTGAGAGTGTTGTCTGCCCAGTGATGTTGTATAGGCAGCAGTTTGAAAAGAGGAGGTGGACTTGACTTCACATGTGTCGGAGGAGGCCTGTGCTAGTCTTTATTCTCCTAGAGTTAGGGACATTGCAAGTGATTGGGAGAGTTTCAGCAGATGGGTGGGTCGATTAGCTGCCACAAAAAATTGAGTAAAAAAATAGTTTAAACTAAATCTAATCTAATCACAATGCTAATATGTAGCGACAGCATTAGCCTCTTGGACTGTTTCTCCAGTCTACGGGAACTTAGCTGAGCAGTCATAATTTCTCATTTCTATACAATAGACACATACCAACTAATGGCTATATTAAGAAGTTCAAAAGTAAAAACAATGAGAAGACCAATTTAATGTAATTGGTGTAAAAAGTAGTGTTGTGGTTAATTTGTCTTTAGCATCTAGCCGTGCTATTCTGTCAGCTGTAAACAGACAGAAATGTGAGGGCAGTAATAGTGTGTTGAATCTGTTTTTCTCTCTGGTTATGGTAAAGAATGGGGAACTTTTCAATGACTTGGGTTCAATGCAGGGACTAGTTGGAGGTTATTTCCTTAGTATCAAGACAGAACACATGCTAGCTAGCCTCTCCAACACTGAAGTTTGTTATTTATTTCAAACTCGTGAGGTACAAGGAGCTAAAAAGTAATGGAAGCAAATTAGCATCAATTAGCACAGTGATAAGTACACATTTATTACCATATATTACCTGGCTACATCATTTTTGTAGTTCCAAACTAAAGAAGCAAGTTTCAGATAACAAAGATGTCTTGTGTAACCAGCTACATTTGGAGTAAAGGTAAAATGTGTGTACATTTGCTGTCTCCAATGTATAAGGTTAAACATCAGTAATTAGCCATTACCTCCTGTGGATCCACGTAGCAGTAATGGTAGAGGTATTGGTTGTAGAGCGGGAATCCTGCCCCCATTCCTGACACACTGTTTCCATACAGGTTTTGGCACATCATTAACATGGGGTTGTAAAGCATACTGGAAGAACTCTGAGCCATGGGATTAATTCCCACTATATAGACTATGTTGATGATTCCTTGAAGCACGGCGAGAATAATGCTGCACACTAGCACAGCTAAGTAGAACTTCCTGCATCTTACAGTTCTTGTTTTGGAGAAGCTAGCCACAAAAAAGGCTAACGCTACAATAAAGTTGATGGCTGCCAGTGCTATCATGGCCGTTTTGGCGGTGTAAGGTGTTGGGTAGTTATAGTATCCACTTCCATAGTAGCCAGAACCATAGCTGCCATAGCCATAACTTCCATAGCCGTAGCCTCCATAGCCAGATCCAAGCCCAAGCCCAGTTCCGTAACCATAACCATACTGCATATCCCAGACCAAAGTGGATGCAACACATGCAAAAATTCCCAAGCACAGCACCACAATTGCACCTTCCATAATCTTAACTATGCCAGGCGGTGACGACCATTTATAGAAGTGTTGGGGAACTTCTTCTCCCACAAAGTAAGACCCAGGTGGTGGAGGGTAATCGTCCATCTCAGTCTGTGGGGGCTGGAAACTACCCGGTCGTCCGAAGCCATTGGATGGCGGGCTGTACATGGGAGGGCTGTCATATGGCTGCTTTTCAAACATAGCTCATGAATTGTGAGGAAGACACCTGCCAAAAGAAATACAGAGTTTTAAAGTAAGAGCTTGGCAAACAGCTTTGAGGAAAAAGATGTAGTCAATCAGTCAAGTCATTCAACTCAGTATTGACTGAGAATTATTAATCATGTACTATTAATTATTCCTGATCCACAATGAATTAGTCAAAATCTACTATGTATTATATAGTAGCTACTTTAACTGTGCTATAAAGCATACAAAATGTACTGTAAATTATTCAGCATTCACTATCAATTTTGCTTCTTTAGTCTTTCATTGCAAACACTTCTTACTTGTTAAGATACTTAACCTTGTATCTTGGTGACATAGACAACTGTTAACAAGTCATATTGGATAAATGAAGAATGGCTTGTGATTATTATTATTAATGACTAAATACTGATTACATGCTGTGGATTTTAGTACAATACTGTAAATGACTGTAGGCAACAGTATATTCAACATAAACAAGAAAAGCTAAACTTTCACACTTCACACTGTGTGCGTGAGTGTGTTCAGCAGTGTGAGGTAAGAGGAGAAAACAGCACGGAGATAGCAGTACCAGGAATACACACACACACACACACACACACACACACACACACACACACAGACACAGAGCCGCTGTTCAGAGGATCAGGCTGTGGGAGTGAAGCTGAATCTCCCTCTTTGTGTCCAACAGTGGTCACTATGAGATGTTTACGTTTTTCTGTTTTGTTTAAGATCACTGGAGTAAAGTCACACTAGAACAAAACAATTACATTCTTTCCTTTCTTCTCATGTTTTGTTTTCATATTATATTGTTTGACTTTATATTATTATGAAATAAACTAACAAATAATAATAATAATAATAATAATAATAATAATATACATCCATTATCTTCTGCTCAGTCCTGATGAGGGTTGCGGCGAGTCTCCTATCCCGTCACTGCTCACTATACTGTGCTAGCCCAGGACAGGACTTATTATTATTTATTTATTTATTTATTTATTGGGGTTTCCTGACATAGAATAATTCACAGTTGATGATGAACATAAAGTCCTGAAGTGTCTAAAATTTGATTCTTTAATTTTACAGTGGAGGCTAATGTAATGGAACAAACTAATGTAAGCTTACAGATAGTATTTGATTATGTCATAAAAAACATGCTGTTGACATTTTGGTAGGCAAGCTGCAACTCTGACACTGGTAGCTTGAAATGCTTAAAGTCTGTCTGTGACCACCTGTGTGTGTGTTTAACATACTAGTGCATCTCAAATTAATTAGAACATGATGGAAAAGTTCATTTTTGTTCAAAAGTTTGTTCAAAAAGGTCAACTGTCATACAAACCAGATTCCAAAAAAGTTGGGACACTAAACAAATTGTGAATAAAAACTGAATGCAATGATGTGGAGATGGCAAATGTCAATATTTT
>BRDA01012542.1:63638-110341 GCA_036984385.1 Crenuchus spilurus | reverse complement strand
AATTAGAAACTCTTCATAAGTAAAACTTAAAATTTGAAGTTTATATACCTGTGGAAAAAAAAGTTATCTGAACAAAAAATAATGAGTTGGTGAATTTCTTTAAAACTTAAAAGTTTGAGTTGGGATCAAAACTCGTAAAATTGAGTGTAATAAGTTGACTTGAAATTTTGAGTTTTCTCAACTTTTTTTTTTACAGTGTACTAATAATAATAATAATAATAATAATAATAATAATAATAATAATAAAGATCGGCTACACAACTCCATACACACACAATAGGTTAGGAAACATACTATTATATTATTAGAATAAATAAATTACAAAATTTCATTTTCAAAATCACAACTTTCCCTGTGAATCGATCTGAACCTAGTTACATTTTCATGGTTTTTTAATAGCTAAGTCTTATAAAGGAATAAACACTTCAAAATTCTGAAAAATCCATGAGAGATAGAGGCACATTACTTCTTTTGTGAAAGGTTAAAAATAAAGTAATGCTTATTATTATTATTATTATTATTATTATTATTATTATTATTAAGCTACACTAATTTCGTTATATTTGGAATTATCTGTCCTAATTAAATATAAATGAACATGAACTACATGAAATTAGTAGAGGGTGCAGTTCACACTGCAGCAGTGATTTCGAGTTAGAGCTGAACACATAAACATTGTTTAATTTTTATGTTAGTAAAAGCTTCTGAGTCTGAGTGTGTGTGTGTGTGTGTGTGATTTGTGTTTCCTCTAGTGCAGAAAAGCCCTCTGGTGGGCACTATACAGGTTAAAAGACCAGTGTTACAGATTTAGATTTGTTTGTTTGTTTGTATGTAAGCAGTGTAAGCAGTGGCGTGCACAGACATTTTGGGGGGCAAGTGCTCAGGGGGGAAAAAGGGCACTTTTTAGCGCACGTGGAACACTTCATTATAAAAAAAATTACACGCACATGTTGAATGAAATTTGACTTTATTTGTAACATTCTCTAAACGTGAGTTTTCACTGGAAAAAAGTCCAACCAAAAGACCACCAACTGATAAAATCCATATCAAATCACAGGTAATGGGGAACTTCCCGTTTCTTCTTTCACAAATGAATGTGTTAATTTATGTTGTCTAACAAAACCTATACAACAGAAAACATTCAGCTTAACACATAGATTTGCAAACTCTACCTTCATTATTTGTATGTGGTCGTCCTCACGTTATCTATTGTTGATTTGGGCTACAGCGACTAGTTTATCAGGTGACCAGTCGGCTAAAAATGTTTAGTAGTTTGGTGCTGTATGAGACATTTTACTGCACAACAAAATGATTTGACGTTGGGCTTAGAGGGCAAACGGTCCGATTTTACTTGATGTGTATGTTACCTGGCTGGTGGGGCACAGGAGAAGAAGCCTGTTACCATGCGTGCTGTGCTGAAGACACTTCTTTCCACTCGCTGAACTGAACTACTGCTGCAGCGCATCTGGTGTGACACAGGAAGAGAGAGGTCGGGTGTGTGCGAGGTGGTGGCTCATTTCAGGGCATTGTTTTTAATCGCTCAGGTTTTCAAAAGATCATTTCAAACCGACCTCAGTAAAATGTTAATAATAATAATAATAATAATAATAATAATAATAATAATAATAATAATAATAATAATAAACAAAGTTTCAAAAGGGCACTTTCATTGATAAAAGGCAGAGTTGATGGTGCTTTAGCACCACCTGATGTCTATTTCTGCACGCCTATGAGTGTTAGCATATAATAAAGAAACTTAATTTTACTTTACTTTTTAAAAACACACTCTTTATAGTTTTGTTGCCTTTTGGCTTCTGGGTTTACAGCGATAACCTCTGTTAGAGTTTTAGGCATCAAATAACTGTATTTTGTTCCAAAAAGAAACAACTAATCCCCACATCAGCATTCTGTTAAAAAGCTCTGTACATTTTAATGATGAAATGTAAATAATTGATCAGTCCATTAGTCTCCAAATGCATTTCTTCATTGTTGTTTGGTGTGTTTACAGTGTACAAACATGAGCATTTTTATTTTTAAGATGAAATATTGATGATGTTTTGCTGGCTGATGTTGGCGTTTTTGCAGAAAAGAGCTTCTGATGGACTGGACAAAGAAAGTGGACCTTTTAATAATGAATAGAAGTGCAGTTAAAAGGACAAATCCTCACTGGCACATGGTTTTAGGGCAGAGAAGTTGTGTTAGGTTTCTTTAAGTTAGGTTAAAGTGGCTGAGAGAGAGAGAGAGAGACAGAGAGAAAGAGAGAGAGAGAGAGCGAGCAAAAAATATGGTAAAAATTGAACCAGTGAGATAGCTGCTATTGTTTTAGCTATGCTAATGTACATTTTAATCTATGTTTGTAAATAACTACTATTTCAGAAACCACACAATCAAGTTATTTAGGAATATTGAACAATATTCAACTATGCCATTGTGTGGAGACCCTTTCTAACTCAAGATGCCAACCAGGTGCTACTTGACTACTGCAAGACCTGGCTGGTCTTCCTATGCGAGTCATCAGGCCACTGCAGCTGATCCAGAGTGCATCTGCTTGTTTGGTCTTCAATCAGCCCAAGTTCTCTCACGTCATTCCACTGCTGTGTTCACTTCACTGGCTTCCTGCAGCTGCTCACATCAGATTCAAATCCTGATGCTTGTCTACAAAGCAAAAAATGGACCAGCCCCTCCCTACCAAATAGCAATGGTCAAGTCTTGAGTCGCATCTCAAACTCTTTGAGTTTCTAGTATGGCTCAACTTGACCCTCCATCCTTCAAGACACATGGAAGATTAGCATCAAGACTCTTCTCTGTACAATACCGAGGTACATACATACATACATATTATACTTATATAGCGCCTTTCTAGACACCCAAGGACGCTTTACAATCAACACACTCCATTTACACACACCGGGTAGAAGCGGCAGCCAATCGCGCACAGCGTACTCTCAACCGGAAGCGACCGTCCACCTGGAGGACTGCATCGAGCACTAGGGGGATCACCCAGGACACAGTGCCAACCATATCTGGGCATATCTGGGCATACATACACATTCATACACACACCAGGGTAATTTTTAGAGTATCCAATTCACCTGACCTCCATGTTTTTGGACTGTGGGAGGAAACCGGAGTCCCCGGAGGAAACCCACACAGACACGGGGAGAACATGGAAACTACGCTCAGATGCGGACTCGAACCCAAGACCTCAGCGCTGAGAGGCGAACGTGCTAACCACTAAGCCACCGTGCTTAGAACAAACTCCCACTGACTCTTAGAACAGCAGGGTCCCTCACAGTCTTCAAACACAGACTGAAGACCCATCTCTTTGTGAAGCACTTAAGCGAGCTCTAGTTTAACACACTTATTGTAATGCTCTTATATTGTGTATAATTGTGTGTCCTTCCTTCTTTCTAAGTATTAGTGATGGCTTTGTTCTAACAGTGTCTGAACTGAAGAGTAGTTTGTACTCTAACCTGTCTGTACTAGCTGAGATGATTCTCTTAATGGAAACAAAGCGCTGTTGTATGTCACTCTGGATAAAAGCATCTGCCTAATGTCGTAAATATAAATGTAAATGAGTAGAAGTCCATTAGTTCATTAATTGTAATTCCATTGTAAAACTAATTTCACCTTTCACTAAATTATCATTGTGAAAGAAGAGCACCTTATATTTGATCAGAGTAAGAACTATATGACCCAAACCACAAATCTGTAAAAATGTTTATCAGTGTAGTACAAATTTCATATGTTGTAAAAAAATCTGTGAAATTATAATAAATAAACATGAATATAGATTAGCTTTATCTAATCAATATTCCACTTAATTACATAACAGATCCAAGTAATGTCTGAAGTACAGCAAGAAGGCTGGGAGCCAAACCCATTCCTTGATTCTTTTAAGCAATAGATCAATAACAGATCAATAACTGTTCTGGCAAACAACACGTTTTCCCCTACTGGCTACTACATTCATCTATACTTTTGGCAAACCAACCAGGACAGCAAACATTAAGAAATGAATGAGGAAAACACCAAAATTCCACTGTTAGAGTAAGAAATGTAAATAAAAAAAACTACAAATACCTGAAATGAAACCTCATGGACAAATAACATTAAATGACCCTCACCAGAGTGAAAGAAAAGAGCTGGTGATAATCCACACCAAAGAAACTCATCTGTGAAACATGGAGAAGGTAGTACCATATATAGTTAGAACTAGATGCTACATCTGTTCTGATGAAGAAATAGATCATGCACTGCTCCCACTGATAGCTGCTAAAATTAGGATAGGATATGGAATATTAATATTAATAAAATATGAAATATTCTTTTCATAAGTTTTTGTTTAATTCAGCATTGTTATGTGATTCATTAACTTAAAGGCTGTATTGCTGCAGTGTTTGAGCAACTTTACTGATGATGATCCAGATATTCAGTCTTCAGTTTTGCTGGACCAATGAATGAAACGTTCTACTCAGACAGATAAAATACCAAATTCACTTACCAGAACAGAATCAAATATACAGGCCTGAGAAAATATTGTCTGGCTTCAGTCTCCTCTCTCCTCTGCTCAGCATTGCTCCCCTTCTGATCACTTCCTCTGTCTCCCCAGTATACCTGTTCCTAATCAAGTCATGTATATTACCTGTATTCTCTCAGTTACTCCATGCAAAGTCTCACATTTTTTACTAATTTCTGAGCCTGTCATTATCTGATGACCTCTCTACATGTAGATTTTGAGCCTTGCCCTTTCTGAGGTGTTTTTGTTTTGTCAAATCTAACTCAAACTACAATTGCCTGCTCGTTTGTTCTAGCAGGGAAGCTAGCGAGTGTTTGTAAATGTCTATGGGTCAAACGTTCATTGACGTGCAAATACTAAATAAGCCCCCCACACAAAAATTTAGACAAGTTAGTTTAAGGTTTTAGTAACTTCAAGCTCCTGCAGATGGTGTTACAAGAGGCTGATCAGGCTATAAATACATGAAGGGTGTGTGATGGGATTCATAGATTGAGAAAAGGTCATTCAGTGCAGTGAATACCTCAAAGTCCATGGTGTGAAGGAAGTAGCTGAATTTGCCAATGTATTGATGGGTTTCTCAGCAGTGGCAGAAATTCATTACAATGTCATAAGAATAGTGACCGACAACACACAAGGCTGAAGGCCTCTTGCTGTCACTCTGTCAATATGTTGATGGTATGCAAGTCCCTGTGGAGTGTTCTTTCAGAAATTGGTTGTAAAGAACCTGCATTGAGTTCTAGAAACATCTATTACCTAATAGCAAAATTTTCAATGTTTTTTTCAATGTTTTTTAAAATGAGATGGCACTTTATGGTAAAATCCGAACATAAACTGCAAATACAAAAACTGTACAATGATATGCTAATTTTGTTCACTTTTTAAACACCATACTCACCTTGGTGTGACCAGTGTTTTTCAGAATTTTATCCAGTTTATTCTTGGTGGTTTGGCTATGAAGCATTGTTGGTTTGCATTCAGACAAGAAAATATTGCATTGCTAATGGGTGCATGGTTCATCCAAATTAGCTCAAGTTCAAAGTTGAATATTCTGTACTATTAGGTGTTGTGCATTCACTAGTGACATCAGTCAGTTGCCTCTGAAATAGGTGACAATGTATGAAAAAGATTTAGATTTCTTTTCGCAATTCACTTAAAGTACACATAAATACCCTTGCTTTTGTGCAATTTACCCTCAAAGTCATTTCATAACCAGAGAAGAAAGACAAAACAAGACCTGTATGCATCCAAATACTTACAAATTGCACTCTTCATTGTATTGCAGGGGAATTCCACTAGCTGTTGTTTTAATTCCTGCATAAATAAATGGTTTAAACTTAAACAAGGTCATTGAGAGTGGTTTTCCAGCCTAGAGAAACGTATTGAGCCACAGTTGTTCACAATGGTGGTGATAGGAATCACACATCTGAAGAGTTTGAAAGCTACTTCCCAGAAAGAATACACTGTATGACGCCCGAGACATTGATTTATGATAGTCTGAGAAGATTTCAGTGTAAATTATATTTTTTAATTTTGTCACATTGGAGGAGTAAAAGACATGTAGTTTCACTGGTGATTTTAGATAGTAAATAAAATGGTTATATTTGTGCTGTAGACATGTGATATCTGGTTGCTGTCACCACCATTTTAAAGTAATCTGGGTCGATATGTATAATGATTTTGCATTTTGCATCTAAATGATTGCATACACATTTTCAAAACATTTTGAAAATAAAACTGGTGGAATTCCTCTTTACTTTTAACCTTTTACTGCATGAGCCAAGATATGTGGCCATTTTATTTACAATAATAACAGTCAAATAATCCTGAATAGCTGCTGGTTTGTTTTTTGACTCAATGAAGAAACTCGAGTTCTGAATTTGTGGATTTATTTCTTTATATTGGAGCCCAGCATCAAGTTCATCTGCTACAGGTTGGTCAACAAGGCCGAAGACACACGGTAAAGGCAGTTTGTTATTTGTTTTTTTTTTTCCCTCTCCTTTTTTCCTTTAAAACCCGTAAAAACAACCACATCTTTGATAGTTTAGTTTCAGATACAGAGCTGGGAACCTAATCAGTTAAATTTCATGTGACCTATGATGATATTGATATCCAAATGAGCAATTAGTCTCCTCTTTTTTAAATTCTCTTCTCTTGTTTTTCAGTGGTTTTTTTTGGTCTTTGATCTAGGAATGCATGAATTCAACTATGCTGCCACTCTGTAGTAATATTATAGTAGATCCTCTACAAGCTATAAAAATTCTAGGTAAATAATAAAAAAGAATCTTTGTAAAAAATGAAAAAGGAAGAGAAAGGAAAAAATTAACATAAAGCCATCCCATAGGTTAGCTCCATCATCATTTGCATTGAAACATGCAAGGGGTGGGGTATTCTTCCTTTTTCTGGTCCAAAATCCAAGATCAAACTTCTGGCCTGTCCTGCAGAATGCCTAAACTAAAGCAGCTGTGAAGGACCCTTGGAAGCTCTGATTAAAGGCAAGGACGTTTTACCAAAAATGTCTCTGTTTATATCACAGGCCTCCATTTACAATCTAAAACAAACAAACAAACAAACAAACAAAAAAACAATCTGTTTACCATGTTTACTGTGACACAGCGGCTTCTGACTTCTGAAATCCTCTAAACATTACAATGCAAAATTCGATTTGGGCACTTGCGTTCATTATGATGAATGTATATTAAAAAAGTACTTTCTCTTTCTGGAAAAGTTTGACATACAAACAAAGCAGATTATGGAATAACAGCAACCAACCAACCAACCAAACCAAAATAACTAAAATTACATACAACTTTCACACACAGTGATTCATTTGAAATTGGACGCTTTCCCAAACATGCTTTGTAAATGGGGTTGTTTTGTAAACTATTTCTCTATCACCCTTAAAAGTGAAATTAAACTCTTTGTCTTCAAACGTGCAAAAAATTACACTGGCAGCAACATTTCCATTGAGCACATAAACATTTTTTCTCATTAGAATTATGTGATGTTTGGTAATACAGTTAACCATTTTTGGAAATCCGGCAATGACAAGTGACTAGGTTTGTGTCTAGTGTTTTGTAGTTACATTGTCATATCTTGCATTTCTAACATTTTTCCATGTATTGGTTTGTTTTTGGTGAATTTGCTAGAGTTCAGAGCTCCCAAAGGCCCCTTTGTTAGCCCACACCAACGTTTATTTTGTTGGGAAGTCACTCGTTTCTCAATTCTCCTCTGGTCTTCATGCGCTTTTCTTCCCTCGGCTCTTTTTTCATGAAAGAAAACAATGTTTTCTCTCCGGTGATGGTTTCCGATTCCCCCCCAGCACCCTGGATCCAGTCTGTAACTATACAAGGGCTTTACAAAAAAGCTAACTTTAAACAGCCATACAATGGCTAAACGTAAACCATATGTCTACCATGAACTGTTAACTCATTACTTTTTTTGTTCCAGTGTGTCAAAGTCATAATTTTTTGAAGTTTTTAGTACTAAAAGTCTTTTTAGCAGTGTTAGTCAGGGATGGCAGAGGAGTGAGTGGGAGTGAGTGAGTGTAAGTATGTACACCACCGTTCAAAGTGTGGAATCGCTTCTGTGAATCATATGTATTTTTTTTCCTGTAAAATAAAAAAAAAAAAAAAAAAAAAAAAAAAAAAAAAAAACACAACATAGGCTAAAATATAATGAACTTAAAATATTATTCAGCAATTAACTCAATATTACAAGTATTTTCTCAATCATATATAGTAATTAAATGTTTAATAATATACTGCAATAATGTATTCATTGTTAACATGTTTATCAGTTTATCTCCCTCAAGATGTGATTAGCACTTACATAATAAGGTTCTGGATATCAATATTATTAGAACCCAATTCTGGATATTAATAATACTAGAACGTTATTCTTGATATTATTTAAGAATGGAAGTTTTAGGATTAATATGTTTATGTAATTATGTAATTTATCGGAATCCAAACTGGAAGAAGATCCGTAACAAAAGAGATGGATACAATCAGAGGAATCATGAAGCATTAATTAAGAATTTACTTGATTGAAAACAATAATAATAATAATAATAATAATAATAATAATAATAATAATAATAATGTGTTGTACAACTTGATTCCTGACTTTTGAACGGTTGTGTAAATGTGTGTGTGTGTGTGTGTGTGTGTGTGTCTGTGCATATGTGTGGGCGGACTAGCCGCTGTCAGAGGATGTGTGTGGAGCGGTGGACGGTGATCTCCGTCGGCGGACAGATGAGCTCCAGGAGCGCTCTGAGGCCTGTGAGGACGGCCGTGTGAGCGTGAGGCCGTGCTGAATCAGCCCGTCCAGCAGATGGTGCTGCTGCTGCAGTATGGCTTGGGACAGCAGGCCAGGCAGAGCCTGCAGGCTGGAGGTAATGGAGTCCAGTTTCTCCTCCAGCTGACCAATCCGCTTGTCCAGTTCCTCACTGCGCTCCTGCAGCTCCGACACCAGGTCATACATAACATTCTGTGTCTGCAGAGGAGAATTTACAATCACACACTTGCTTTTAGGTTAATTCATATAAGTTTTACTTGTAACTACCCACATGTGTGGACAGTGTCTCATATACACTGCCAGTCAAAAGTTTTAGAACACCCACATTTTTCCAGTTTCTTATTGAAAATGATTCAGTTTAATGGTTTCATTACACTCTGAAATGAAAGCAGGGGAGTTAGTAGCACCTTTAACAGATATAACAGCTGAACACACTCGTGACATTCTTTCTACAATAGACATCAAATATTCTTCAGACAGTTCTTCACAAATCTGCTGCAGAAGTTCACATAAATGTTGGCACTTGTAGGTTTGCTTTGCTTTCACTCTTCTGCCCAGTTCATCCCAAATCAGCTGGATGGGGTTTAAGTCTGGATGTTCATCCCAAATCAGCTGGATGTTTTCAAGCTGACCTTGTTGTTCTTTTTTCCTGAGGTAGTTGTGGCAGGGCTTGGACTTATGTTCTGAGTCATTATCTTACTGTAGAATGAACCCCTGACCAAGTAGTAGTGTACATGACAATAATATGTCCCATATGTATTAGTGCATCTCAAAACACATTTCTGTTAATAATTTAATTCAAAACTGTGTATATTTTATATTCATTACATGTAAAGTGACATATTGCATCTTTTTGTTTTAATGTTGATCCGTATGACTTAAGACTCATGAAAATCAGAAATCCAGAATTTTGAATTATTAGAATGTTTCACTTTGAGTTATGAACAGTCTAAATCCAGTGTATTCCTGGGTCTAGTTCACAATTATGGGGAAGACTGCTGACTTGACAGCTGAGTGTGTAAATGGTCATAATTATTAGATATTGTAAATCATTTTCTGTTTGATCGTATGACATTCTAATCATTTGAAATTCTGGATTTCTGATTTTCATTAACTAAAAGCCACACCGATCAACATTAAAACAATGAAAATGGCAGGTGACCACTAGAAGTACTCCTCATTTCTCCAAAGTGCACAGTAAATCTGCCAGTGTTACATTTTGACACACTCAGTGTTAATTTAACTCTAATAGTGTTGATTTAACACCAACATATTTACTGTGTGCTTCTATTTGACAAAAAATGTTTTACATTGACTTCCATTAATAGTTTAATAGCAATAAACAGCATTTTAATTGCATTTTTTACCTCTCTTGTAAATTTTTTTTTTCTGACAGCAATAATATCTATGTATGTATAGTATATGTATAATATGTCCTATAGGTATTTACAATATATACACTACAATGTAAAATTTAGGGTTGTCCTGAACATTTTCTAAGATGATTATTTTTGAAGAAAATTCTGTTATTATATAATAAAATCCACAAATGAAAAATTCAATCTTCTGTGGTAGAAGGTTGAGATAGAACACGTTGCCTCTTTTTTTTACTCAGTTTTGGTATCTCTCACAAGTCATTAACAGTGTGCTTATAGGCTTTAGAACAGTTGTTTGCTATCCACTGAAAATTTAGCACTTATTTTATGCAAGGCATCATGGGACATTTTTTGATGTGGTTTAAGCTGGCATTAGTACTATAGCACTTATGTCACTAATGTTAAATAACTGCTATCTATTCTTAAAGATGTTGAATGGAAAAACTAAATGAAAAACTTGCACACAACTATTTTAGTACATCCATGATATTCGTGTACCTCATGATGCCAAGTGCAAAATATTTGCAGTTTTAAAGTTCCAATGCAGAGTCAACAGCTGTACTAAAGCTTATAAGCTCACTATAAAAACTTGTTAAAAAAGGTAAAATACAGTGAAACTGTTCTACCTCACCTTTCCCTCAGTATTAGTGGATTTGATCATAATATAAAATAATCTTCTGAAATAAAAGTATGTGTCAGGGAGAATTATTTGTGACCCCAAAATTGAGCGGTAGTGCATGTGTATAATAATAACACTGTTGCTGTGGGAGTAATACCTTCTACCATAACTTTTTAAGAAACACATTTTCTTGACACCCTTTGAACATGAGAGATTATATATATTATGACAAATGGATCAACAGAAATGGTCCAAATGAGTTTCTACTTAATTTGTGGCAGCCATGGGCTGGTGGTTAACGATCTGGTCTTATGACTGGAAGGCTGCTGGTTTGATCCCCAGGCAGGTCATGACTGAAGTACCCTTGAGCAATGCACCTAACACCCAACTGTAAGCTGCTCTGGATCAGGGCGTCTGCTAAATACCTCAAATGTAAATGTATGTAAATTTTGCAAATATTATTTTTAAGTGAATTTTTAAGAATGTTAACTTTATGATGCAAGGTTTTGTTTTGACATGTTTATATTATGGATGCGTAAGCAGAAGAGTTATGATATTCAGTTTACCACAGTGAAGGAAGAGAGACAATAAATAAATAACACACCATGATTTGTAAACATATTTAGAACTTAGTCATTCAAAAAATGTATGTAGCACTGCAAAGTTTCCATAGCTGGATAATCAGCTGACTGAGGCTAACATAGATAAGAGCATTCTGAATAGAAAAAAACACTCTAATTGTCCACTCATCCTCATGTGCTGTGTGTGGTTACTTGTGTAACATAGGTGTGATGTCCCTTTGAGTGGTGATGTAAAGTTAATAACTTCAAATCCTGACACCTGGTCAGTTGAGTACTCAAGTGCATGGTACATGGTGCTGTATGCCATGTACATTTAAGAATAAATTCAAAATTAAATTTTCATTGAACAATTTATATGTTGTATATATTTAACAGATGTACAGTCTAGATAGTTGTATTGATTTTCAGTGTGAAAATAAGTTAAGACATCTTCTACAGTTTTATTATGGTCTTCTGAAATAAAAGTATGTGTGAGGGAAAATTCTTTGTGACCCCAAACTTGAGCGGTAGTGCATATAACTACATGTGGGTTATAAAAACACTGTTACAGTGTTATTACAGTTTTCCAATGTGCTGGAAATATGAATAACAAATAATAACAAAATGAAACCTGTGCACTGAATTCTTGAATACAATATTTTGTCTGTACTGCAAATGTAGGCTTGGACATTAACAAACACTTAATTACGCACCTTGGCTAAATCGACGAGTGTGTTAGCCTGATCATTCAACTTCCTCTGCTCCATCTTCACACTGCGCAGTCTGACAACAGAAGAGATGTAGCAGCAGGAGCCACAGACAGACAGATAGACAGATAGACAGATAGATAGATAGATAGATAGATAGATAGATAGATAGATAGATAGATAGATAGATAGATAGATAGAAAATGGTTGGAGAGAAAGAGGGGTAAGAGGTTAATAAAAGTTGGAAGGAGGAAGAAGAAAAGACAGAAGGAGTATTAGCAGTAGGAGGAAGGGTGAGAGAGAGACAGAGAGAGAGAGAAAGAGAAAGAATAAGGGTAATGGGTAGATAAGGAAAAGGTTTGGGGAGAAAAACAAAAAAGAGTGAAATGTCAGGAACGTTCTCCACTAAATGATGTGCGAACATGCAAAACGTTCTCATGTTAAAAACTGGTCAAATCAGACATGCAAACTCATTCAGCCACAAGAGGCAAAAAAGAGGCCAAACGAGGATGATGAAGAAATGCTACAGCATTCAGACGTCCCACAGCGCCCCGGTCTGCCCGCAGGTTTTCAGCTCTCAACACGGCCCACTGCACCTGAGAGCTCGGCCAGTGAGCCACGTTTATGGTGTGGCTGGCTGAGCACAACAAATACTCCAAATTAAAGGAACAGTTCACCAAAAAATTACAATTACAGACCCCTTACCCCAAATGTAGTCTATCATCCAAGACATGTTTGGATTTGGCTTCTATATTTTTAAATTGTTTGAAATCGACACTTATATTAGCATTAGCCAATTAGCATGATGCTAACTGCATGCTGAAATCATCATACTTTCCTCAGAGTGTTGAGTTGTTCTTAGACTTGTATTTGATGCTTCATAAATAAATAAAATAGACTTCATGTGTCTTAAAAAGGCTGTCAGTGGTGCTGCTCATTAAATATTAAATGAAATAGCAACACAAATGCAACACTTGTAAACGTCTACATAGCACGCGTTTGAAACTAAAATGGCAGAAGACTTTATTTTACTTTTGTCACTATTGTTACAGTCATCATTTAACCTCCACAGTAGTAGAACAACCCAATAATTGACAACAGTATGCCCAACATGCAGGTTTCTAGATGGCTGCTACTGTTTTAGCTATGCTAATGTAATTTAGCCCATGTTTATGGATAACAGTGTATCATAAAGTGTCAGGAAGTGCATTTGACATTACTGAACATCTCAGTAAACTTAAAAGACAAGTCTGCGATGATTTGGGCATACAGATTTGTGCCAAGCTAACAGGCTAATGCTAAAGCTAACAATTGGTTTTATAGCTCTAGTGCAACACCTGTCTTGGCTGACTGGCTAAATTTAGGTTGGGACTGTTTGGGGCAAAAACTGTGGAAATGTGGCTTTACAGCACACTTTCACTTGGAAACAAATCAGAATGGTACACCTGAATGTAGCTACATCAGAGCTGAACCTGTTAAAAGCTGATCTGCAGAAGCAACTTCAGCTGCCACTGACCTGTGGTGGCAGTCAAATTGTTAACTGTAAATCACACATGCATGTTTGGTTGGACCTTTTCACCTGCCCTGACTGAACAATGCAGGGTGGATATGTAAACATGCTTTGGGCTGTTTTGAATTAGATATAAATTAACCTTAAAGGTTAATGACCACCAGTAGGTAATGTTTTGAAACTTGTGACTCAACACCTACTGTGTGTACAATAGGAGTTATGGAAACGCCCTTCATATCTGTTCAGACTGAATGCCGCTCTGCTGCAGTTATCATGTGAATAGATGAACTGATAAGGGAACCGAATGGAAATGACACTGGGGTGCGGCCACTGAAGTGCTCACTGTGGTCGAATTAAGCTAATTTTAATACCTATTGAGGATAGAAAGTCAACACTAGCATGAAGGAACCGAGCTAGACTTTCCTTAGGAGGAAGCTGGGAACAAACCCCGGAAAGACCTATTTAAAGGGATTCAGGGATTTGGGGGAGTTTGTTGATGTATTTTTGGCCGGACCTTACAAACTCTTTAGGGTTACTATGCATTTGAAAGCTTAGATAAGAATATCCTGGGAATGACTTGGGAGAGGATAAATAAAATGGAAATTGAACCCACTCTTAAACTAATTTTATTGCACAGGCACATAATTACATAATTATTTACATTTACATTTGACTCTGCTTTAACAGTTTCAGAAAACAAAAACAAACTCTAAAGGATGTTTCTATAATAATAATAATAATAATAATAATAATAATAATAATAATAAAATATCTTCCAATTTCTAATGTGTTATGTATTGAAAGTTTAGTACACATATCAGGTTTTTTTGTAAATAGTAACTAATTTTAGGTTCTGCAGGGAGTTTTCTACAGGGAACCTATATTTATGTCATTAATATTCCATGAATATACTTTAAAATTCTTTTTTCATCTGTTCTAGATCTGTTGCAGTTGTACTGAATGGTTGATTAGCACGGTCAATAATATTAACATGCTTACCTGAACTGATAAATGAATGCAAAACCCACCATCTCATTACATACTTTTAAGAGAAGTCAATGGGCAGGTGGTAAATACATATGCTACAAAAACAGCTGATTTAGTTGAGGATTCCTTTACAGAATGGACCTGTCTGGTACTAAAGAGCTCTCCGTAGTCTAAATGCAACCCGTAAATGTGTTACTATTATTTGTTATTATTAGAGATATTATTAGAGATGCACCGATTTTACAAAACAAGAAGATAAAAGCTATGTGTGTCTGATACTGATGTTACAGCAGATTGAATTAACATTAGCATTTCAGTGTGAACAGTTAAATAAAATATGCATACATGTTTAAACAAAGAGTTAAATATTAATATATTAAAATTACCTCGTTATAAATGCTACAGTAGCTATGCTAAGAGATCCTGTCATTTGTCTGTCTCTGTCTGAAATGGCTAACGTTACTGTAATGCTCTGTCTTTGGAGCTTTTATTGTAAAATCAAGAATTCTGTCAGAATTACAAGGGAAAAAAATTACAACCACCATGACTACACATGCTTCTACACCTGCTTCAGAGCCTACACAAGATAAAAATAGATCACAGCATTATCAGTTGGAATAATCAGCCACAACTTCAATATTGAACTGACAACAATTAAGCTTTCTCAGGGCAAATAATATCAGCTCCTTATATATATGGTGCATCCTTAGTTATTACATTAACATTTTAAAAGCAAACCTTTGTGGGAATAGGCAGGAAAAAACACAATGCCTTCAAGAACTTTAAGATGCTGTGCTGGGTGTTTCCTCTATTTCATTATCAGACTGAAGGGTACATTCACTTGTCTAACAGTTATTCCAATGCTACTACAATATTCCTCTGTTCCTGATGATGGAGAGGCTTTTAATAATGGTAATCTAGGTTAGAGTTCACTCCATTACTGTTGCCAAATATTTGACTTGTGGGCCAGGCATCCTTTTTTAAAATGAGCAGATAATGCACTAATCAAGCTAACCTCATCACCTTTATTCATAATAAAAGCACCGGAGTGCTGTGTTGGTGGGTACAGCACTTACATTCAATCTCAAGCACAGCTTAATGGTTTACTGTAAGAGTACTGATTATATCAGCCTTTTGCAGACATTAGTAAAACCATGGTTAAATTACATGCTCAAAGTTAAAATAAGTGAACATACACAGAAAACAAACTTAAAAATGACATTTTCTGCACATTTTAGCACTAATTTTTGAACTGGAATATGCCTTGGCTTTTGCACAGGCAACATTTTGTTTTTTTCCTCTTTAATATTTTTAAATAAAGTAAATAATGAGTAAGTGTGCATTAAATGTGCATTTTGTTCTCTGTAGAAGATATGTTAGGTTATGTCATGTCATGTCACACGCCGTCATCGCTTCGCGATGGTAGGCTGCACAGACGAGTCAATTCTCTCCAATGCCATCTGTCTCTGGTTGCTTGTAGCAGGCTAGCACCTGATAATCCAGTCCATGTCTTGATGTTATCCATCCAGGTTAATGTTAGGTTATTTTCACTTCAATAAAAAATCAATAAAACATGAGTTTTAACTATGGGTGCACTAACTTTTGTTCCTAATAGAATTATTTGTCCTGAGATATTTAGTAATATTGTAGTTATAAATGATTACAGGGGTGAACTAGGACAAAAATCCAATGATTATGATGATTACATTGTAATTATATATTTGATTTAATTTTTTGTCATGGAAAGATCTTTTCATGATATTAAAGGAATGGCTCACACAGAAATCATGTTTACATCATTTTTCCAGTTACCTCAGATTGTAGATGATCAGTCAAAATTGTGCTTCTTTAGTTTAGAACTGGAGCTGTGAGGTTTGTTAACAAAAACACAAATTCAATAGCAGTGACGTGCGGTGAGGTTCATGGTTGGTGAGGCACTGACTCCTTTAGAGTCGGATTTACAAATATATAAACCCAAAAGGGTAGCTTATTCAATTGGCTACTGGTTATTTCGTATCTCATCAGCGTTCTTCACACACACACTCTCTCACACACATGTAAGGTACGAATTAAAGGTACGTAAAGATAAGAAAAAAACGTTACAATTACAGCAGCGAGAGAAAGCGGCATTTGCTCTGCACCCTCCGTGTGTTGGCCGTCACAATTATACAATTCATACATCACAAATGAGAGTACAGAGTGGTGTACAAAAAGACAGATTTCAATTCTGACCAGTCTTTTCAGGTGTACCACTCCGTTTGGAAAGAGCGAGTTATCTTCTGTCCCTTAGTTTGAAGCAAATCTTTTAGCTCTGGCGTTGGTCTTCTGTTGTTAATCACTTCCTCTTTTGACTGAAAGTCCAGTTTTGAGAAATTTTTAAGTTTAGATATATAATCCTCTTCCATTTTGGCAGTCCGACGGAGCAAAACACAAAAATTAATGGCTCGCGGCAGTGCACTTCACTCTCACTCGCCTATGCGTAAAAGGACAGCAGCAACAAGCACTCGTTGGCTCACGTACGCCCCCCTTCAGTGCGGGGGAGTACTGCCCTGCTTCACCCTGTGCCTTTTCAATGTGGTTTTATATCCCATCAGCAAAACTAAATATGTCACTAACAAACATTAAACGTAAATGGTTAAAGACATTAGCCAGACTGTGGAAAATCAGGGTATATAAACGTATATGCAAACATTATATTGGCGACATGCAGCGATACGGCAACAGGCACGCGCCAATTGCATGTATCAACCCAGTTTGTCATGGATTGCGCATTCAGAGGTGAGGCTCGGCTCGTGGCTGCCGCACATAGCGTTTCACCCTTGTATTTGAACAGGAAGTATGCAATTTCAGCGATTTTGACTATAAAAATGTTTGAAATTAGTCATACATAAAGATCAGTGAAAATATATTAATATTCCTTTTATGTTATCATTTTTTTCTCCCCTGACCGCACAATAGTCACCTAAACAGCTCATTCTATAAAAAATACATCACTTCTTTTAGACCTCGGATGCAGTCTGAGTTCCAGTTAAAATTTGGACTATAAACATGGCTTGGTAGATTGATTACATGAGAAATAAGAGAAAACATGTAAATGTAAATTAGGGTTGTCGATGTTAACACAATAACAAGGCATTAACGTGATCACAAATTAACACAATAAAAAAAAAATAGTACCGTTAAGGCAAATTCAATTGGTTCCTGTGAGTCATCTGTAGTTTATGTTGAGACTTGACCACGTGCGGCATCATTAAGAGTAGAGGAGTAAAGGCTGCTTTGTACTTTCCGCATTGAGTGCCGCGAGAATGATGAGACAAGGCTCGTGCGACTGCCTTTTTAAAACAATTTTTATTGACATTTTTCACTACTCAGTGGAACCTTGACTTACAAGTTTAATTTGTTCTGTGACGGAGCTCGTAACTCAATGTGCTCGTATATCAAATTCAATTTCAACATTAAAATGAATTGAAATGCTATTAATTTTCAGCCCAACAAAAACCACACAAATTTATATACACCAAGTGTTTTTAAATAAGAAAAATTTACTTTATAAATAACAAATAATGTATAAAAAAGAGAATGTAAAGAAATAAACTGGTTTATTAAGTGTATTTACATTAAATATCGGATGATCTTCATCACTGACTTTTGCCTTTTTCGTCATACTTTCCTCACTTTCACTTGCAGGGCATTTCAATAAAATCCTTTAGAAAGCATCTTGTTTAGAAAAATGAATGAGACATGCATGTATACACAGCGACAAGGCACCACCTCTTCTTCTCTGCAGTTTCAGCAGTGATATCTGTACTCATGTTTGCTAGTGACACTTAGTGGTGGGTGGCGGAATCACTTGCGATTAACTATATGACATACTGAGATTAATCGTGATTGAATTTTGTAGTCGTTTGACAGCCCTAATGTAAAAATGATTTTTGAGTGAACCATTCCTTTAAATACTCCAGTTTTTGCCTATTTGTTTTTTGTTTTTAAAATTTTGCAGACATTTCAATATATGTTCTAGATACTTGCAGTACTGTTGACAATTTTGGATACACCTCACTGAATGAACATTTATTTAAAAAAAATCACAAAGACTTGTATAATTTCCAACATACAGTATTTTTAGATATAAAAATAGTTTGAAGAAATAAAAAACACTTAAAATGTTAAAAAATAAAGAAAACATGTTCAGTAAGTAGGTACAGTATGTACAAAGTGTTGACTGGAAGTGTAGATCTACAGTACTGTGCAAAAGTCTTCGCACCCTAATGTAATGTAGTTTAAAGAACAAGATGTTTGGTTTTTCTTGATGCTCTTCAGCTGTTACAGATTTGTTAAATTCCACCAGCAGGTATTAGATGATGACTACAGATAACATTAGAGTGGCATGAGGAGAGGTTCGGAAAGGGTTATACCAACATTCACATACAGACAAACACTACTTACAGCATTAATGTTATATACATTTATTCTAATATTGTGAGTTAGAATTTTTTTTAATAGATTTTTTAGAGATTTTTTTTCATTTTCTCAGAGGAACAAAACTTCTGCACAGTATTGTACATACAAATATATAACATTTGTTTTGTGAACACATTCAAAGCAACATGACGTGTTTAATTTGGAGAGTGGTGCCATTCACAAGCTGCTAGTGAGCAGAGCACACGAGTGCATGTGTGAATCTTCTACATGCAGAATGCAACTGTAACTTAGTGCTTTCATCCTGCCAGTTACATACAAGAACTCCCATCCACAGCCAAGCAACCTCAACAGAATGAACCATTAAAAAAAGGTTTCAATGCAAGCTGTATGAAAAATAAAACCCAAGCACTTTCATCTCCTGCACAAGTGTTTGTGGTGGTGTGTTGTTTTTTCTGTTTACAGATGAATTCTCAATTTTGGGAGGGCCAAAATTGGTCTGTTTCTGTCTGCACCCTCACCTCCATATTTTCTGGCACTGAACATGCAGATACACTTGCCATTTTCACCATAAAAAAGTGAATGAAAAGCAGCCCCCGCTTCTCTTCACTGAACTATATGTGCAGGTATTTATAGAAATTTATGGTTGTGTATGTTGGTCTGGGGAGTGTTTATGTTGCTGTATAAAAGTTCACGTGAATGTATTGAGCAGCTCAGCAGTTCTCTCGTGTTGGCAACTAAAAAGGACAAAGGCTAATGATCCACATCACTGAACTGATTGATGACAGAGGAAACGGCTTTCATAGCTTTACTGGATTTGTAACAACTATACAATGTACCATCCACACAAGAATAGACTACAGGTTTAATTTTCCACACAATATATATAATGTACACTACCGGTCAAAAGTTTTAGAAAATAACGTTTTCAATTTGGTATTGAAAATGATTCAGTTTAATGTATCATTGCACTCTGAAATGAAAGCAGAGGAGTTAAATAAGTTTATATCAATTTATAGACCAATATGTAACTAAATTTTGGCCTCATCAGGGTAGCACCTTTGGCAGATATAACAGCTGAACACACTTGTGACTTTTTCTTTCTACAATAGACATCAAATATTCTTCACAAATCTGCTGCAGAAGTTACGTAAATGTTGGCACTTGTAGGTTTACTTTGCTTTCACACATCTGTTCAGTTCATCCCAAATCAACTGGATGAGGTTTAAGTCTGGAGACTGTGCTGCCAATCCATTTACCATCTTGTTATTTTTTCCCGAGGTAGTTCTGGCATAGCTTGAACTTATGTTTTGGGTCATTATCATGAACCCCTGACCCACTAGGCGAATAGCAGAAACATTCTAAAACTTTAAAAAACTGATTTACACTTTTGACCGGAAGTGTGTGTGTGTGTGTGTATCCAAAACTACCCCTAATGCACACTTACACTTTATTTACCTGATTAATTAATTAATTTATTGAAATGTATTTATTTTTTGTATAAAGTGAAAATTATGGCACATTAAACTTTGTACATTTAATTGATTTATTTGCCCAATGTGTTAAATTCAGAAAATGTACACCTCTGTAAAATGCCAGGTTTTTGTGATAAAAAAATAGAGTCCAAGAATCTTTAGGTTAGAGGGTAAAAAAACCTACAATAATTTTGTTGCTTAATTACACACAATGTGGCTGTGTTCAAAATGAACCAATCACATCCAAACCCAAATGTTACACAGTCGTAAGTTTCCTGATATTTCTTCCAGTCACGGTCCACAAAGAGCTTACAAAGCATCAAAATAATCTCACTGTTGAAAGGTATCAGTGAGGAGAAGTATATAATATGATTCCAAGGCTTGAATTATACCACAGGAAAGAGTGAAGATGATCAACATGTGGATAAAATATACCTCCTGAAAGATTTCACTTTTTCATCTGAATTGTACAGATTATAGGTCAGGTTAGAAATTCTGAAATTATTCATCTTAGTCAAATTTTTTTAAATCACAAAAATCTGGCATTTTAACAGGGAAGCATGTGGTTTATCTATTCACTATATATATCTTATTCACTAAAGCAGTAATTAATGCTGTTGGTCATAGTGTAACATCATCGCCTAATACAGCATATCCATCCATTAGCTGTTGTGTGTGATAGTGAGGGTATTTGATATGAGTTCCAGGATTTTGGGGGTGTCTAGAGTGTAGCTTGGTGCTCAGTGCAGACTCAGATGGAGATCAGGTGCAGATTGGATGAATGGACTCTGGGCGCTGAAAAAAAAGGCTGATGAATTTGAAGCTGATAAGATGCCATTTGTCTTTTTTCCTGTAGTAATGCTATGGCAGCAGTCTAATAAAATGTAAAAAAACAATTGAATTTCAGACTTTTGGTGAAGAACACGGGTTGGTATTAAGCATCCAGCTTCAAACATTTGTATGTTGGTTTGATATCGGTAGATAAGACTGAAAAAATAAACAGACAGGCTGATGGAAAGGAAAGGTAGAAGACGCGACTTACTTCTGAGCTCTGCAGTGATTTAAGACAAAACAGACGAAACACACAATACAGTTTTAAAAACCTTAAATTGCACACACACACACACACACACACACACACACACACACACACACACACACACACAAACTGTTCTAGCTACAGATGAATATGGGAAACACCTTAATTTTAAATCTAATTCCTTACATTTATTACATTTCCTATGAGCAATCCCAGTCCTCTATACTTATATTACATGATGTATATTAAGAGCTCTACCTTCAGCAGTGATGCAAACTGTGTCCCTAAGTTTGGGTTGAAATTTTTGGGAGAAATGAGGCATTAATTGAAGGATATAAGGTATAGTCAACATTTGTCACTGATCGTACTGTATATTATCTATAAAGGGCTGCCCACCATGCTGCTTTCTACCACAAGGGGCAGTGGTGCTAGTACCAGCCATCAGTCGGTTGTTACCAGCAGTTGGTTTAGCACAGAGACACTGGCTTTTTCTGTGCGGGTTTAACGTTTCTGGTTATCCAAAAATAAAAATACAAACTGGTATTGAGGCATTCATTAATGTTTTCAGGTTATAATGTAACATTTTTGCCAACAAACGTATGTCCATACATTAGCTGAAATAAATTTAGGTATAGGGTATGAGAGCAAGATTGTTGGAGGAGTTTGGAGTGTAGCATGGTGCTCAGTGCAGACAGTGCTTTCCAGCTTCCTCGAACAGCATGCACATTTTCTGAGGAAGTTTTTCCTTGGTGCACTTCAACTATGCATGTTCAAGTGGTGTGCATGTTTCTAGAGGGCCTCTTTCAATGGTGTTGTACCTAGTGTTGTAGATTGGTCCCAAGTCCATAAACGAGTGGTCTCACTGATTTGGACACTTGGTTTCAGGACAAAATGAACTCATAAATTGTTGTCAAGACCATTCAAGTCCAATGTGTCTGTCTCAGGGAACGTCAATTAGCGCCTGATTTATTCTTTCTTAATTCAAACAGGCTTTTCTTATTCAGTATCCAATCAATTAACACATTTTATTTTTAACAGTCCGATGTTAAGATTGCAATAATGCATTTTTTCCTGCTTGCTTTACCTGACCATGTCCACAAAATCGCAGACTATACTCTTTAGTTATGTGAAGCACAACAAATTTCTAGGCAGGATCAATACAGATGAAACATTCAGCCAAATTAAAATTCTGCTATATTTCAATAACAGACCTCGAGGACCATTTCTAAATTGTCCAGACATCTGAAAAGAAAGCAAAAGGACTATAATATAAAAATGGTAAAGAATAATGTTATTTCTGTAATATATATATATAGTGGTGTGAAAAAGTGTTTTTGAAGGTGTTTATTATTAAGGGAGAAAAATTCCAAACCTACATGGCCCTGTGTGAAAAAGTGATTGCCCCCCTTGTTAAAACATAACTGTGGTTTCTCACACCTGAGTACACTGTCACTAGCCACACCCAGGCCTGATTATTGCCACACCTGTTCTCAATCAAGACATTACTTAAATAGGACCTGCCTGACAAAGTGAAGTCCACCAAAAGAAGTCCAAATAAACAAAATGAATCCTATTGAGATGCTGTGGCATGACCTTACAAAGGTCGTTCATGCTTGAAAACTCTCCAATGTGGCTGAATTACAACAATTCTGCAAAGATGAGTGGGCCAAAATTCCTCCACAACACTGTAAAAGACTCCTTGCAAGTTATTGCAAATGCTTGGTTGCAGTTATTGCTGCTAAGGGTGGCCCGACCACCTATTTGGTTTAGGGGGCAATCACTTTTTCACACAGGGCCATATAGGTTTGGATTTTTTTCTCCCTTAATAACAAACACCTTCATTTAAAAATAGCATTTTGTGTTTTCTTGTGTTGTCTTTGACTAATATTTAAATTGGTTTGATGTTCCGAAACAGTTAAGTGTGACAAACATGAAAATTTGTCACATCCAAACTTAATGAAAACAAAAAAACAGGAAATCAGGAAGGGAAAAGGAACACTTTTTCACACCACTGTATATAAGGCTACATATAATTTCATTTTAAAATGTACAAAAATATGAAATATATTATGTAATATTTATATATAATGTATAATGAATGTACAATTAATTATATATTTTTTTCAATTTTACTTTTTATTTTTATAATATAGGGAAAAAAATCATCTTAATTTGGTCTTGGTCTTGTCTAAGACTCAGTAACTCCCAGAACCAGTCTGGACTTTGACTCGACTACTAAAAGGACGTTTGGACTCAACGTGTCCTGGTTTTGTGCTTGACTCGGACTCGGGCTTGTCCCCTGAGTACAATTGTTGCATAATTGTTTTGCCTGAAAGCTGGTGGCTGTCAGCTGAGTGAACATCCCCCCTCTGATTGATATTGTTTAGGGTTATTTTATTTCACATCCTCAGTGGTACAGTGGGTAGTGCAGCAGCACCAAGCTTTTTGTGTTTTTCTCTTGTGCACTACCTGTGATTTTCCTGTCTGTATTTGAGCCTCACCTGGTGACTTCCTCCACTGCATATAATCTACAACATGGCTACAATTCAGGGAATTTCTACCTTCCACTCTACCTTCCATCTGGATTGCTGGGTGGCAGTTGTTTTTGCAGTTTACTTTCTGTGTATGGACTTGGGAGTGAAAAGTACATTTTGAAACTATGACTACATATGACATCCTCTTTAAAAAGGAAGGAAAAATGGTTTTCAATGACAAAGGCCTTTAAATAGGCATCCAAGAATCACTCAACTACTACTTTGACATATTTAATATATAGCCTTCCAATAAACAGGCATTAATTATGTAATTGATTAAAAGTGTAATGTTACAGTGAAGCAAAAAGAAAAGCCTGTATGTCTTAAGCCAATACTTTTAGCAGTATTCCCATATTTTGCCAAATTCATGTAAATGAATGTTATTAAACTGACACTATGGTACTGAATCTGAGATAGGATGTGGTTCCCACGAATCCAGCATGTAATTCTGACTTAGCTGTGGACTTTAGCCATAGAAGTTTCCTTGCTTTGTCTAATTTCATAATCCCTCTCAGGTTTGGACCGGTCCCCCTGAGTAAGAGAGCTGGACAGCACAGACAACGGCCAATGACAACAAGAAGTAGGTCACTGGTGAATGAAAACTGGCAGCAGATGCCTGTTTTGGTTTAGTGTTGTCTTAGCAAACTGGCACAAAGATAGAGCCCTTAAAGTACTTTCAACAATTTATCAATGCAATTAAGAGTTCAATGCATGTGGAGTTTTACTGGGAAAGACACTGACTGCATCAGAGGTGGACTATTGATGCTGAAAATAAAGTCAGTGATTTGGCAAGCTAAAAGTTTTAATCATTAATATAATTTAAAACATTTAAGGCCTCATTGTCCCAAAAACCATTAACGGAAAGCCTATATGATGTGATTACAAAACTGCTTAAGTCAAGGAAACTGTTGAAAAAATACAACAGGCATCACTGAATATAATTCTGCAAATGTGTCTACTAGGGCTGCCACTGTGGATTATATTATTTAACAAATAATGTATAACTTATTTTTGAATACTGTTTCAACCATTTTAAGAAATAACAATAAATCACGTAGAGATTTTCAAAATGCTAAAATACTACATTGGTTAAAGACAAACCATTAAAACCAGTATAAAAACACTACCCGTACCCGTTCACCTAATTTGAATCTATTACTTTATTTAAGAGAGCTAATTCTTTTTCAATAGTTAAGTAAACAACTAAATAACTAAGCAAACATGACAGCCCTAATATCTACTATTCAGTGCAAGATGACACTTATAACACAACATCTTGACTGTGAAGAACTGATGGCCCTTCAGTACTTACTGGTGAATGGCTTGCAGAAACTTGCGCTGATGTTTTCTGACCTTGGCATGGTCAATCTTCTTCACGAGCTTGGTGTGTTTGTAGATGAGCCACGTTTCCCTGAGTACGTTAGCAGCCGTGTTCTTCACCTGTCAGCCAGAGAAGAAAAAATCTCACAACTCAGTAACAACATACTTATGAACCTCCAAATCCACTCAAATAACTACATCAGCTTTCAATTCCACACTTCTACAGTGATTAAACAGACAAAGATTTTGATCTGAAATTCTACAATTTCCTTATAATAGTTCATATTTAAAATGCTCTATTCATAGTGAAATTGTACTAAACTGTAAAAAGTATGTGAAATCAAAAACCTAAAGCTGCCCAGTATGCAATTTTCCCTCATTGTGAAATTACAGTAAGCATCTGTAGATTGTTTTTAACTTAAAGTGTTTTTGTAGTGACAATACGTTATTCTGCATGAAACAAGCAAAATTATCTGTCAGTGGAATAAGATAATTTACCTGGATGAAAAATAGATAGTTATGACCATTGAGACTACCTCAGAGTGAATCTGCATATTGAATATATAGTGCTGCAATTGTTCTGCAGAGCCTGCAGTCCTCTGCTGAATTCTGAAGATATGGAAAACCACAGTCCAACTTTCATCTAGAAAATTGTGTCATCAAAATGTATTTTGGCTTTTTGCCGGTGCCTCTGCATTGAGAATCAGCATATTCACCATTTGGCTTTAAGCTGAGGTTTTGACAGTTTGACATAATGTTCTCTGCTCATCTGAGATTTTCTTGCTCAGTGGAGATCTATGTGCTTTATCATCATCAGGAAAAGATGTTATGGGAGCACAGAGCATATATGAAAATGACTCACTCTTTTGCAGAGTTGAGTGTCCATCATAAAGTTATGAACGTGTTTCTCAGCCTTGGTCAACTCCAGCTTTCTGGCTACTACTGCAACCACCAATGCAGTACAGCCAGCTCCCTGCAAAAAAGAACACTGGGTTGGGTTGGGTTGCCATGATGTTTTAACATTTCTCAAATAAACTGGATTCATTCCTGATAAAAAATTATGAGCGAGAAAAATGTAGTTAAACAAACGTAAAATATATATCTATATTTCTGAACTGTGAAAACAACTTATGGCATACTTTGAAAAAATGACACAAAATACTTTCACTTTCCAATCGCTGTTCTTCATGTCTGCATAAGTTTGGCCCACTGTGCACTACTGACAAAACTGTGGCCAACACTTAAACATTTGTCTGAAGTTTGAATGTAGGTCTTAAGTCTTGTAAAAGCCTTTAGCACAAGGTGTTGTGTAATATAATGCAAATTCATGGTGATGGCAAATTAACATTGTATACTGTCAGAATGGAAAACCTACACTGTGTATTGAGACTGAATTCAAATCACTCTACAATTATTACCGTTAGCCCATAGAAAAAAAGTCAAAAAGGAGATCTCCTTAATATAGCAGTAATTTTTCCTGGAAAATAATACGTTCAGATGGAATGCTACTGAGGCTTTAATTTAAGACTTCTGTTGCTCAGATATTTCTCTGATATAAAAACCTCACTTCTTTCCTTTTGAGTTTTGGTACAGATCCCAACCAAATCTCTCAGTGAGCTCAGATTTACTCAAATAACACTCATGACTACAATATATCAATGTAAACTCAACAATTTCCCACCTATGACTATGAGACTTCTCAGTTTTGACTAGTTATTATAATGTTTATCTAGACCAGAAGTTTTTTCATGTCTCCCTTTTGTCTCGAGACATCAAAGTACAACATTTGAGCAATAAAATGTTCCTCTGGGGAGTGTAAAAATGGCACCCATTGTATATTCACACTGAATTCAAATCATATATCAGATTAGCTTGCTAAATCTAAAATTCCCGGGTATCGCATTATCATATCATATTATGCACAGAAACAAAGTGATTAAGCAAGTATATAATAAGCAATAGTAAAAGCTATTGCTGTAAAATGTTTCTCTTTTCTCCTCTAATTAGTGTAGAAAGTAAAGATAATGAGTGCACGCACCATGATTCCAGTCAGTAGACACACCCCCTTCCCACAGTAGGTGTGCGGCACCATGTCTCCATATCCAATGGACAGGAAGGTTATGGAAATCAACCACATCGCCCCCAGAAAGTTACTTGTGACTTCTTGTTTATCATGATATCTGAGAAAACAGAAAACAACGTAACAACTTTGTTAATAAGGAACAGCTTGAATGTACTAATGGCAGGACGTGTCTGCGAGACCAAAAAAGTGCAATCACTAAGATTTTATTTGCCACTTCCCATTTAATTTTTAACTATAAACTGATTTCTGAGTTTTTTAACTATAAGCTGATTTGCATCTTTTTGTTGCATATTTGTACAAGTAGTACAACCTATTCATCTGCACTACTGCCTGTATGTTTTAATGAGAAAATAAACAGCATATCTATTTCAGGCTATATTAGAAAGGCTAATTAGCTAGTTAGCATATACTAAATACATTAGCTTTCAATAGCTAGCATATATTCAGCCCATTAGCTTGCATAGCTAGCATTAAAAAAGCATTTGGTAAAAGACTACAAAAAATGTGATTTATGTGTACTATTGCTGACACAGTACCAAATGCTAACCAGATGTTTCAGGCTAACATTATTTTTAGCATTTAAGCATTTGCGCTTGTCTCTGTACAATGCTGAAAATGATCTAGCCAATCGTATAGCTTAACCTAAGCCTTACAAATCCTGTTGATCTCATTGGATTGAACAGATTTATGGATTTTGTCCCCTCTCTTCTCATGAATGCATTCTCATAATGATCCACTGTATAAAAAGATTCACAATTGAAATTACTGCTATGCTAATTAGGCTGGACGAACATTCTGAATGGAACACATTCTGCTATTTCAGGAGATAAAACTAACGTCTAGATATGTCTTCATCCTCATACCATTTAGATGGTTAATATTATTACTATTACATTTTTGCCACACTCACCCTAAGTTTGATCCTGAAAGCCATTTAAAGCTTAGCTGAAACTAATTTTAGCTTGGCTAAATATTTACAAAATTCCCCTCAAATAAGATACTTCTGAAACTTTTTTTTCTTCATATTTTGCCCTTTTGGAACCTAAATGTATAAAGATAAATTGGCTACATGTTTTTTTTTTCTTTAACAAAAATATACCAAAATACTATTTACACTTAAAAATATCTACATTTTTGCCCTTTGAAATCAGAGTGCTCCAGGACATTTGGCACTGTTCACATTCATGGTGCCTGAAAAATGAGAACAACGTCTGATTTTGGTAGCCAGGCACACTTTCCATTAGGGGTCATTTGAAAAGTCCAATTACATTTGAAAGACAATCTGCATGAGGGCCCAAAGCGCAGTATCAGTAAATGTTGCTGCACACAAGGATGGATATAAATTGGATAAAGAAGGCAGCCAAGCCCACATACGCAGCGTTATAGCACAGTGACTGGGTGCAGATCATTTTTAAAGGGAGTGGTGTCTGTATTGTGTCGT
Source organism: Crenuchus spilurus (assembly GCA_036984385.1). NCBI lineage: Eukaryota > Metazoa > Chordata > Actinopteri > Characiformes > Crenuchidae > Crenuchus > Crenuchus spilurus. The sequence goes on along the minus strand of BRDA01012542.1, from coordinate 81,456 downwards.
TCTGAAGGAGTGAGTGCGTGTCTGTCCGGCAGCCCTCTGTGTTCAGGCTTACTCGGCTATAGAGAACGAGTCGGTGTAAAACTATTGTGAGAGACACAGCCCATTACACAAGCATAAAGCAGGGTATACAGCAAAGCATGCTGGCAATGTTACTGCATCCACAGGCATCATTAATTCAGATAACACACTGCACAGAGAGCATCAAGATCGAACGTGCCAAATTAGCTACCCACTCACGACTTCCCTTTCACTGAAGGTCTACCTAAAATATCAGAAACCCCAACACATTAATATGTAATAACATAAATATGCAACACCAAAAACATTGTGACTGGCAGTATATAACCTGACCTCCATTACATCAGCAAAATGATTGATTCAGAAGAGTTTAGGCCAGAGTTGTAGTCTGTATACAAGCTTGAAAAACACTCAGATTCTTGTGTACTCACTCAAACTGAACTGTGAAACATATTTAGCTGCTTATTACATTATGAAATAAGCCTGGGTGATATTTTCTTACTAAAATATCAGGATAACCAATTATATGGCATAGAGAAAACAACCTTATGGTGATTAGTACAGGTTAGCTATACTTTCTTTAGCATGTTTTTAACATACAAACTTTTTAACATTAATTGATTCAATCAAAATATTTAATGAAGGTCATAATGCAATGAACATAAATAATGTAATTATAAAGTTATAAAACCTTTGCAAACCATTTCACCTCTCAGTTTGACTATAAATGTGTGTATTTGGTCCTGATCCAGTGCACATTTCTTATACAGTAAAGTTGCACAGTAAAGGCTAAAACATCAGACTACAACACATGCCCATGCTGTGCATTTAAAATAATAGGTGTTTTCCACTGTTGTAGTGGATTCACCCTAGATTTCTGCTTTTGGTGTCCATGGATGTAGACTAAAGTATATGTTCATAGTTTTAAAACTTAACAACTGATGAGATGATAAGTTTATTCCAGCATAATCTAATAACTTTCAAGTATCCCACTGTTTTAACAGTAACAGGGAATAAAACATTACATGCATATTATATAACATAATTTAATTTCATCATCCTATCACCCAGGCTTAACATAAAAATAACATATGAAACTACAGTATTGAATTATCACTGAAACCTAATTCTGAACAGCAAAGGAGATCAAACTTGACCTCCTTTCTCATCAGGCTGCAGGCAAATTCATAATGAAATCTCAATTTCTGTACATTTTACCATGCTATAATGGTATTTCATTAAGTTTGGATGGGTTTGTATGTATTATTCATTTGTTTAGTTAGAGTAACAATACAACAAGACTGACAAATGACATATTTCTATTTATGTGTTCAAAATCAAAAATTTCTGACAAAATATCTGCAACATTTTGGCTATGTTAGGCTACATTTTACATAAGTAAATGCAACATTAGTGAGACATCACATTACTAATGAGAAAAAGAAGATTTAATGTTAGAAATGCTGACAATTTGGGATAAAGCATGCAGTTATTAGAGATTAATATTCACTTGGCCTTATGAACCACGTCAGATCGGATAATGTGTGCTGATGGCAGCTTACTACTATACAGCACGTTTATGTGCCTATTAATCAATCAGCAAGTGTCTTACTTCTCTGCCTGTGAATTTAACGGAGGACTCATTAAGTTGAGTGCTATTAGAAGAGGCCTGTACTGGCCTGACGACCTGTGATTTAAGGCAGGGAGAGAGCTTTGGGCTGAGCCTGGGGAATGCTGCCATAGCCCAGGGTCCCAGAGGTGCTGACATAGCAACTTTCAGTTCCTCTAACACCCCTACCTTGCCAGCCAAGCCAAGAGAAGCACACTGCCATGAAGCATATTAGCCTTACTAACCATACTCCAGCAATCTGGTATCTTTGAGATAGATATAGAAATGGTTCACTCAGAAATCATATTCATATATTTCTCCACTTATCGCAGATGTAGTTGGTCAACCAAACTCTATTTGGGTCTAGATTTTGCTTCTTTAGTTTAGAACTGCAGCTGACAGGCTAATATCAATATTACTTCATATGAATGGTGGTCCTTGTAAAATTGATTCTAGATCAGGACTTCCTAGTCTGAGTCAGATTTAACGATGATGGTTTTTGTGATATTTTTATTATTTTGTAAAGCTCATAGTCAAACTGTGTCTTAAACCTCATCAACGAAGATCTGGATGTGGTTTAAGCAGGTTGAGAAGTTTTATTGGCCCATTTAAGGGACTATTGAGTTCTAGCTCCAGTTCTAAACTAAAGAAGAAAATATGCAATTGTCTTGACTGAACAACCACATCTGAAGTAATGTAGAAAATGAGGCAAATATAATTTGCAAATGATATTATGAAATCTCAGATGCTTTTATTTGAACTTATTTCCTACATATTGTTAATTACAGTCATATGAAGGATGATAGGTTAGATAACTATGCACATGCTAAGCATTTTAACTTACAAAGATATCATATATTTTTAGCTTTAAAAGATTTGAACAATATGTTGGAGGGCCAGTGAACACATATCTGCATACTACTACATACTATTAAAAATATCCTAACATTTAAAAAATCACACCAGGTGGTCAAACACTGCACATAGAGGCAAATTTGATTAGCCGGTTGGCTAAAGTCTGTGTCACAATATCAAATCATTGAAACCCCAGATCTGCTCTGAATGACGACAACGACAGCAAAGAATTCCAACAAAATAAATAAATAAATAAATAATAGGCCCAAATGTTCAGTCAGTTCATACAGAAACATGGCTCTCCATGAGGGGAATACTTCATGCCAGCTAACAACCATACCCCTTACACCTTACGACAGCCAGCTGAATGATATGAAATGGTGGATGAGGAGAGCAGGTGGTTTGGATCATAATCTGGGGAAAGAGAAGGGAAAAAGAGTGTGGATATTTGCCACAAGGCTAACGATGACCCAATTATTTTAGCTTCAGTGCTCTCTTCCACCTTGGGGTATAGACAAGCTACACAGCGTAGCCTGCTGGGCCTTCACCTTCCCCCAAGATATGGGCCAAATGTATTCCCCTAGCCAGAATAGCAAGTCAGCACAGGTCAAAGGTCAAACAGATAAAAAAGGGCCTTGGGGGCGGGGGAAAGACAATATCATGAAAATGAAGACAACCATGTTTGCACATGGCGTCAAATAAGTGAAAATCCCAAAATCCAAACAATAACGCATAATATGGAAATTAGCATAGCTTTTGTGTTCTTAACACAGACCAGCACAATGAAAGAAAAATAAAAAATAACTGACCATTTCTAAAATATAAGAATAAATTATTCATTCAAGACTTTGGGATCTCCAGCATGTCAGCAATGCAATGCACTGGGGAAGAAATGCATGATTGCTGTTCTGTGGAATGGGCCACCACAACCCATCCAGTCAGGCTAGACAAAGCTCAGTAAAAGTCATGGGCCAGATTGACAGCTTTCCACTTTTTCACGGATGAAAAAAAAAACAAAACACACAGACTCACTTTGGACCCCTATCCAGCAGCAATGTAGGGTGGGGGTGGGAGGGGAGGGGAAGGGGGGCAAAAAACACAACAATGAACAATGTGAACCATAAAATATGAACAATAAAAACCTACACATCCGCCCCCGTGGACACGGCAGGGTTCCGACCACCCAAAGTCCATCTCACCTTTCACACACGCGCACTGTCCAGGCTGCTATGATCCAAGAGGAGATGCTGAAGACCAGCAGGACGGTGCCTGGGCAGATGGTCATCAGGGTCTTCATTACGAAGCGTGTATTGAAGTTGATCTTGTTTAGAGCGCCAATGCTGCGTGACGAAGCGTCCGTGAACAACTTGCTGTGCAGCAACATGACGCGGCCAATCAGATAGAGCCGCAGGAACATGGGGATGGACAGAATAATGTCCACGTCCGCGTCCGCCACAGACGGCGCATAGGTAAAGGCCAGCCGTGCCGTCCATGTAAAGACGTAGTGTCCCGGGATGGGGTGGATGGCGCACACCAGCAGCTCCAGGACGATGAACAGGATCCGCTCGTAGGTCATGGCTATCCGCCAGTCATCTGCTCCATTATCCACCATGAACAGCTGTGAAAAGACAGGGACAGGAGATGGACCACCACTGTATCAGCTACAACAGCTTTTACATTTATTTTAAACCTCATTCATTTATATATGTAAATATATACACACACACACACACAAACACACACACACACACACACATATATGCATGCATTCATACACCTATGAGCCAAAACTCTCCTTATGCCACTAAAACAGCTCAAGTAGGCAACTCTACAGAACTTATGAAGGTGTTATCTGGTACACAGATACTAGTCTTAATGCAAGGTGGTGTTGCTGAGGGTTAGACTTGCTAGACCTCCTGCATATCTCACAGATGCTTGGCTGGATTTATATAAGAGGAATTGAACACATTTAACACCTCAATTCACATAATGTGTATAATTCACTTCATCAAATGTGTAATTTTGCATCTTTGCTCTTTGGTATATATATATATATATATATATATATATATATATATATATATATAAAATAAAGATAGATAGAGAGAGAGAGAGAAAAAAAAATACCTTCAAAAATAAAATCTGTTAGAGATAAAGCCAGTTTTCTTCTGTTTAGTGAATATGCTTACAAATGGTTTCCCAGTCATTAAATAATGTTGCCAAAGACTGGCAGACGTTTATTGCATTATGTCTCCTATTAGCCATCAGCTAATTCCTATTAGCTCTAGGTACAATGACATTATATATCAAACTGTCTGCTTTTGCTATAAGAAGCTTAATGGTATGGGAGAATGGTAATGACTGCATAGCAGGCACCAAGAGCTACAATAGCCACTACATTTATTTTGGTGGTACTTTAAGTCATTAGGATTTGGCATAAGAGCCCGTGCAATAATCTATTAAACTTCTCCCTCTATCTCTGCTCTTTCTCTCCCTATAATTACCTCCAGAGCTGACTCGGCCACTTACCTGAATTTCTCGTGCATGATACATAATAATCAGACCAAGGAGAATTAGAGTGGAAAGGCTGATAAGGCATTTCAGTGCAAATGAATATGAGGATTCCTGTAAGAGACACAAAAAAAGACATTAATTCATTTAAAATGTTTTTTTTTTTTTTTTTTTTTTTTGAAAGACGGGAAACATCATTAATGTTGCTGATTGCAACACTACTATTACACACGACATTTCCTTTACACGCTGCTGTGCTGTTGTTACAAACTGTTAAATACTGTTTTTAAGTTAATTATAATTATAAATTATAATAAATTATAAATAATTTTAAATAAGTTTTTTATGTAAATGTTGTAAAATGTGCTATTCACTTCCCATTTGTTATATGGAAACTATATAAAAAACATTCTGACAAGTCTTTTAACCTGTTATACTCTGTATATTGATTATGTGTTTGAAGTACTGCTGCAGTGTGAAACGTTTTTGTTGATGTTCAGCACATGGATCATCACTAATAAGGGAATGGCTGTGGTCCATTTGAAGGTGCATTTCTGCTATTAGTAGCATATACAATTTTTTTTTGTTGTTGGAGAGTTTCACAGTATACCAAGAAATGACTTAGGCCAGAAATTCCCTCCAAAAAGTCACTGGAGTGGAAAATGAGTAAAGTTGTTTTGTTCCTGGCTGTGGCTGAAGATAATTTTTCTCAGGCCTTGAGGTTCTCAGCCTAGTTTGTTCCACATTTCAATCCAGACTCCTTTTTGTAAAAGACACAACAGAGAGTAGCCAATCTGAATAGAGCTCATTTGCATATCAATTTGAATAGAGCTCATTTACATATCGACCTGAATGGAGCTCATTTACATAAAGGAATGATTAGCTTAAAATTGGAGCCGTGAGGCTAATGTTGCCAGCAAACATTACAACTCAATAGTCACCTACATATTCCAGCCTTTATGATACATTCTGACTAAGTATGGCATCCTGAGTCCTAAACCACATTGACTAATCTGTGAGACCTTAATTAAGATCTGGATAAAGTTTGAGCAGGTTGAGAAAGGTTTTGGCGATACAAGAGGCTATTTACGTGACCACTGAATTCTAGTGTTTGTTAGCAATGTTAGCCTTGCAACTCTAGTTGTAAAGACGTAAAGTTTGGACTCCAAAAATGTCATGTCTGATTAACTACATCTGAGGGAAGTGGAAAAATATGTAAGTATGAATTAATTATTAATATGTAAGTATGAATGAATGATTAATGGCTGAGCCATTGTTTTGAAGACAGTAACAAAAACTGTTTAATGCTTAAGGATAAAGACAGGTTGTAAAATGGTCATGTGAACATGAATACTGACCACACAAGTGTTATAAGTGGACTTCAGAAGGAAATATAATGTACAAGAAAAATGCAGAGTAGAAGCACTTTAAGTATCAATGTGGAACAGATGTAATGGTTCCAGTTCCACATGGTGAAAGGGGACTGAGCAGTGACCTGCTCTGCCTTCTTCCCATCTGATGACATTTCACTCTAATAGCATCAGTACAAATGAATGTCATTGAAGCAGTCTGGCCATGCTGGTATTCTGGAACAGTCCGTGCTGGCTGAGCAGTGGACTGTCCCTCACGACAAACACAAACTCTGGAGAACTGGCAAATGACCTAAACCATCATACCCAAAATATCTAGTTTAACAATGTCAATACAGTACAGTACGAACAGTATGTATACAAAACAGTAGTGTGAATCAATGCATGTAAATATACAACAGAATCAGAGTAAAGTTGACTGAGAGGGGGTGGGGCTTATTTTATGGACACACCCACATTATTTTATTAATTTTTGTTGCAATTCTAGTCACTGAGATTTCTGGGATTTATTTTGTTGCAGTCACCCCATGTTACTAGTGGCACGGACACATAATTAAACTGAATTTCTTACAGCGTCAGTATATATAATATAGACTATTTTTATCTTTTTGTGAAATTAATTTTTGATGCTTCAGTAACTATTTTCATGGATGTCAGTAACTTATTATTCTGGGACATCCTTTCACTTTTAATACAAACTACATTCAACAAGTGAAATAAATCTAATATTTTATTGTGTAAAACCAGATCTAACCAATAAAAACAGAGATGTCAGTGTTACTTTCTAACCCAAACAAGATAAAAGCAAGTGCACTTAAGCACACAGCTGCTTGAGTTCCCAAAAACTGTACTCTAAATGTATTTTTTTACATCCCAGTTTCTGAATTTGTTTGCCTCTGACATGAGTCCAGAATACTTGTGTTCTACCTGATCTGGTCAGATGCTGCTCGCCTTTGGTAAACATTACAAGCTACATTTCAATGTTAGAAGTTAGCCTCCTGACTTGCTGAGAGAACCTGGTCTCAAGTTTGCGGCAGTACCTAATGCAGCAATGTGTGAAGAAATAATCCATGCTAAGCTTAAAGGCTAGACTAAAGGCTAATCTTTAGAGAGTGCCTTCTCCTTTCACTTCTGTATGTGAACATGCTGTTCCAACAACAAGTAGCACCCCTGGTGGCCAGAAGATAAGAGAACTAGCCATATAAAATATGACTGACTGACCTCAGACTACAGCTGCTCACACAGAGACAGGTGAGGAACCTTACCCAGTAAGCACACATACATATCAGAGACACCTATGAGATGCAGTTCTTTTCAACTGGAAGACATATTTAATACAGTGTTTGCTCATCTGCAGTATGTCTCCAAGGCACTGCCATTGGACATTGAGAAGACTTTCAGTAGTTGAAATCCAGAATTAATGAAATAATTATTCTTTTTTATCACCTCAAAAACATCAAAAACAATATATTTTCTAAATAAACTTGCCTTGCCTTGCATTTATGGAGGTCTATTAGAATGCATCCAATATCTGCAACTGTTGATGATTACAAGATCGAAATAAAATCAACGTAATATCAGTGATGCACTGTTTAGACCTTTCCCAATCGTCTGCATGTGCTATGCTCAGACCTTATGACCAAATTCAACCTCTATAAGATCTACTATGTTATCCACTACTATCCAATACAAACCTAATGAAACTTTTTTTCTAGTTTTGTCCTTTATTAGAATAATGAAGTATCATTTTTAATCATCAAACTGGTTAATGATCAGGCCTAATATCTTTCATATTATTGAGATATTTTCAGTATTTGTAATCATGTTTCCCCTTTAAGATTCCCCACAAATGACTTTGCAGACTTAGCACAGCATTTAGAATTAGGGAAAAGCTAAATTTGGGGGATGAAATGGAATGATGTGATTAAAATTCAATTACACTCCCAAATAACTTATCTTTCCTTCACACAAGTTACTACACCTCCATGTTGAATAGATTTGGGTTGTTTTAGATGTAATGAAGAAAAAGCTTTCCTAATTTTAGACATCGTAACAGTCTGTGTGGTCAGCAGTGGCCGTATCCGGTGACTTACGAGGGCTACATTAGACGACGACACTTTGCCTATCTGGCTCTTAACACAGATGAGCTTGTTAAAGTCCCTTAAATAATTGAGTGAGACTATAATTAAGAGCAAGTTCTCTCAGTCGGCTCTGATTCAGCGAGGTAGAGGAGTGAGGCAGCAGGGGCAGCACTACCATACAACACAGTGTGGCAATTTTCAAAGACTAGCACTGTGACAAGCACAAAAAAACTAGGAGTCATGTGTCCTGTAATGAAATGGTTCACTAAATATATTTTTTCTATATCCAAATGTATGCAGTTAAGTAAGACATGTTTGGTGTCTCAAGTTTCCTTCTTAAGACTAACATTTTTCTCACACACTTAGGACACTTAGGAAATTAATTCTCCGCAATTTAACCCAATCCGTGCAGTGAAACACACATTTACACACTAGTGAACACACACTAGGGGGCAGTGAGCACACGTGCCCGGCACGGTGGGCAGCCCTAGTCACAGCGTCCGGGGTTAGGTGCCTTGCTCAAAGGCACTTCAGTCATGACCTGTTGGATCTGGGAATCGAACCGGCAACCTTCAGATCACAAGTCCAGTTCTCTAACCACCAGGCCACGGCTGCCTCTGGACACATGGACACCACAAGACTGATTAACTGAAGGCTTTGATTACTTGTTATATATATTAGCCATATAATGTCAGTTCATCAAGCACTAGAATAGTTAATAGTCATCTCAACAACCCAGACATTTCTGTAAAAATACATCATGGACACTTCAAAATGCAAACTGCATCCAGGTCTCACAGACAAATCCAAGGCTGATCAGAATAGACCAGACTCCTCTGTGTTTAAGACCAATATCATAAAACAGTGGTTGCAGCATTCAGCTACATGAGCTTTGTTATTTTTTTTATTTGACTCTGTTGACAGAAGTTTTGTTGATGTAGTTTTACAGAAATGTCTGGGCTATTTAGTGTTAGGGACCATCTCACAATTACTAGAAAAAATTTAAGTGTTTCATTGTCTGTAGCCAATGACGCTTAAAACTCATTTTCATAATTTTATTTCATTTTAATTTTAATAAATAACTGTTTTATCATTGTGAGTTTTATCATTATTGTTTGAGACAGATTGGATCAGATTTGGCATAGTCACAACTGCCCTGCATGCTCTAAGAGTAATTATTAACAAAGGAGAAGACAGATTATTACATTAAAATTTAATAGGAAAGACCATAACCCTCAAAATGGCATATGCATCACAGAAAGTTCACTGAAAACCATAATGGTCATTCTTATTAGCTAAAACAACCTTAACAACATTTTTTATCAGTTTTTTTTTTTTTTTGAGAAAATTATTCAAACATCAGATTTTACTGATTTCAGATCTGTTTTTATATGTCAATGTAACTTTTAGTTTGGCATTTATATGTGTCTTCTCATTCAAAATCTGTATGATAAAATTAACTAGCATAGAAAAACTTTCCTAAAAAGATTTTAGTTCTGCTTACAAATATGTTATTTTGTAGCTACTTCTGGGACAAGTTTCTTTCATATCATTGATAAAAATCCCACTGAACCTAATGAATTCATACTGGAGATTAGATTTACTACACTAAAATGCTATATTACTGAGCGGTCCTTCAACACGCAGTATGTATAGTTAAATACCATCATAGACATCCAGGTTGTTTGCATCCAATGTTTTGTTAAATAGCAGTAAACACTTCTAGGGCTTTGGGGTTTTCTTTGGGGACCACTTTCCTCTGAATATACCCTCAACATTGAATGCATTTTAAATACTATACATCCTACCCCAAAATCATAGAAAAGATATTGTGAAAAAGTGCATTCATAACCATTTCATGGTAGAGTAGTTTTTACAGACATTAAACTCTTTCAAGTTCAACTTCCTCTAGAAAGGGTTTTACCTTTAATACATGCCTGGCCATTATTCTACCATACAGTATGTTTTTGTGGCAATGAGGCAGAGTTTAAGAGTGGAAGGGGACAACAACACTGCACCGATTTAATAAATCAGTTGTAGCGCTTTAGACAAGGACGTGTTTTAAATTCTCCAATGACACGTGTTACAGGAACACAGGAACCTCCTTCAACTGAATATATTTCTGTGTTATATGCTCATACACTTCCATGTACTAAAACAGAAAGAGATTAGCTCACAGCAAACCGATAACCTTGAATTGATTTTTCTTACATTTAAGATGGACCACATTACCAGAGTAGATTAGTCTGATAAAGATAATCTATAGTTACTGCTCAATTCAAGGATTTCTCTGTTGATGACTATCCAGTTTTACTGTCCTTCAGACTACAGGTCTATATTCCTGCAGGACTCACAGGACCTGTCACAGTATCTTGCGGCGCAGGACTTAATGTAGTTGCTTTTGGTGGGAGCAGGCATTTAATCAATCCAGATGATGCAGGAGCAGGACCACATATACAGTACATGTAGAAAAATCTTATATAAATGAATAAATTGTCTAGAAAATTATAATGATCATGCAATGATTACTATGCATAATGAACATGAAGAAAACAGCTAATCAAGCAGTAAGAAAGTAATAAACTCATTCAAAATATTGGTGAAGCAAACAATCACGTGACCATGAAGTGTGTGTCATCGTGCTACAGAAACAGTGGAGCCTGTAGACGGTCAATCAGTTTCAGCTGTGGAAACTGAGCATAAGACCACAATTAAGCCAACTTCAGGTAAGTCTGTTGTATGGCAGTCATTTTCTGCTGTGTTTAATGGAGATGAAATTAGTGCCAGATTAATGGATTAAGATATTAGTGATAAATACATACATACATGCATACACATTACACTTATATAGCGCCTTTCTAGACACCCAAGGACGCTTTACAATCAAAACACTTCATACACACTCCGGTGAAAAGCGGCAGCCAGTCGCGCACAGCGTACTCTCAGCGTCAATCGACCGTCCACCTGGAGGACTGCATCGAGCCTGGGCATACATACATACATTCATTCATAAATATCATAAAGCACAGGGTGGACCGACAGAAAGACACACACACACACACACACACACACACACACTCATGCCGAGGGGGCAATTTCAGCATCTCCTGACAGCATGTGTTTGTGGGAGGAAAGGGGACACCGCTATCCAATGCCCCTCTGTGCTGCCCTTATAATTATTCATTATAACCTAAATAATATTTTGCTATTTTAAGAAATACATAAGTAAATTTCAAGCACTCTATATAATTAATCCAATTCATGTTAGGACTGTGGTAATGTGTATGTGGTAAACAGTGTTGGCAAAGGCTGCTGATTCTTGGCGGGAGCGGGTGATAGCCACACAACCTCTACTTCAAACCTAAAATGCACCCTTGAGTCACTAAACAAAAAGACATATTTCAATTAATTTTGATGTTTTAATCAGACTCAATTTAAAAATATAAATATGCACTATACTGTGATATATACTGACACAGTATCAGAAAGTTTGGAAAGTAAGGCTCTTGGCTATGAAATATTTGGCTGTGATAACACTGTGAGGATCTTGAATACCAAACACACCATGACAATACATTAAACACTACAATGACCAATAATGACTGCAACACATTATGGAACATATAAACCAAACATAATCAGATGTGAGATGGGGAACCAGGGCTGTGCATTCACAAGACTAAGGTGCAGACACTCATCAACATGAACAGGGACAGACTAGGGCAGAGACATGACATAAACATAAACAAACAGCATGTGGACATGACTAAACAAAGAAACAGGGCTGTGACAGGAGGTTTCACAAACAATTAGAAATTCTATTTTATTATTTAACCATGCCACAACTAGTGTGAGGAATAAATAATGGACTTCATAAAGTATTTTAGCATTTTTACATTATCAAAACAATTTGTAGATCAATCAGATGAAATGTGCTAGATATAGTCATGTTATAAGCAAGTAAATGTACAAATGAATGACTGGAGAAAACTGTAAATATTAACACCAAATCAGAAACACACAACTCCATTAACTATATCATGTCTGTTGGGTGGATTGGTGGTTTTCCTCCCAGCACTGAGGTCTTTGGTTCGAGTCCGTGACTAGGTGCAGACTCATGTCTGCATGGGTTTCTTCCCACAATCCAAAAACATGGAGATCGGGGGAATTAGTTACTCTAAATGGTCCTATTGTGAGTGTTTATCTGTGTGTGCCCAGTGATAGCTTGGTGCCCTGTTCTGGCTATAGTTAAAATTGTGTAACGCCCTGCCCTGCACCCAATGAAAAGGTATGGTGACTCAATGTGACCCTGAAATGGATTAAGGAGTTAAGAAGATGGATAAATGTCTGGTGATATTTCAGAAAGTCTGGTCTGCCCAATTAAAAGAAGGATAATGAATGCTTAAAGGGTTACTCAACCATTTTTAGATGTTTTCCATACACTTGACTACATGTTTCACTGTACTTACTATGAATACATAATACAGATATTGTCAAGAGTGATACTATTTATAAAATAAAAGTTCTCTAGTAGAACACTATACAAAAGCTCCTTGTCCATCTTATCAGGTTCACTTACTATACAAGGTGTACCTTGTAATTCTACAAATACAAACTGCAGGCCATATGTTTTTTTTACCCTGTTATCCAATGATAAGAACCCTCAAAAGACCACCGCACAGCATGTACTCGGTCATTCTCAGCACTGCAGTGACACTGATGTGGTGGTGGTGTCTTACTGCATATTCCGCTGGTATGAATGAATCAGACATAGCAGGGCTACTGGACTTTATTAAACACCTCAGTGTCACTGCTGCATGGAGAATAGTCCATTAAAATATATAGCTGACAGCGTCCTGCAGGCAACATCCTTTGACCACCGATAAAGGACTAGAGGATGACTAACACAAACTGCAACAAATGAGCTTCTGTCTCTGATTTTACATCGACAATGTGGTCAAACAAGGTAGGTGTGTCTAATACATTGGACAGTGAGTGGACACAGTGTTTAAAAACTGTACCATCTCTGTTGTGTCTGATACACTCACACCAGTGCAACACACTAGCACACCACCACCACATCAGTTTCAATGCAGTAAAGAAAATGACAGAGTACATGCTGTGTACCCAAATAATCACCTGTTAAATAATACATGCTCTGGGGTGGTACTGTGAGGGTCCTGAACATGGAAAAACAGGGTGAAAAGGGGCTAAAATGTGAAGTATATATATTTATGTATATACGTATATGAAGTATATGTGAAAATGTCTTGTATATAAACAGCTTGTAGTTTCATAAGTTTCATATCTTATTTCATAGCATTTGTAAAGTTTAGTGATAAGCAATGCTTGTATTTACATTTATGTTCATGTTGTTACTATAATTAAGGTTGTAGACAGGGATTTGTGTAAAAATTTACTCAGACTCAAGTAGTGAATCAGAAAGTAAAGAGTAATGTTATATTCTGTACTAACACACAAAGTACAACTTAGATCTGTGTGCTTCTCTCTCTCTCTCTCTCTCTCTCTCTCTCTCTCTCTCTCTCTCACACACACACACACACACACACACACACACACACACACACACACACACACACACAGCAACTCTGAGCTCTCTGTTTCTGTGTACACACACATCACCATAAAATGTGAGGCCATAAAATATGAGGTGTGTGGTGTGTGTGTGTGTGTGTGTGTGTGTGTGTGTGTGTGTGTGTGTGTGTGTGTGTGCGTGCGTGTTAATAGGGTTAATTAGGTTAATTCTTTTAATAATGGTAGGTTGAGTGTTCCTTACACAATTACAACATCTGCAACATCTCTTATCACATAAAATCTCTTATCACATCCAAACAAAACCTGTTATTGTAACTGAAATATCCATAAATGAACTGGAAATCAAATCAAATCAGGACCTTGTGAATCAGTATCAGTTCAATTCAGGAAATCACTGATGATACACAGCCCTATTTATAACATATCAAGTATGAACGTTTTTCAGCTAATTTAGCTACGTTGGTGTCTTTGTGATGGGACCAGACATGCTATTATTTGCTCCCAACATGCATCAGTGAGCTCTGGACACTCTTAACCCTGTCAACGGTTCACCAGATGTCCATTCTTGGCTCACTTTTGGTAGGTACTAACCATTACATACTGGAAGAACCCAGATGACCTGCCATATAAGAGATGTTCTGAACCAGCTGTTTAGCCATGACATGGAGCTGGTATGGCTGTAACTGATAGCAGTTCCTTATGTTGAAATTCCTTATTTTAATTCATCCCTACATTAGTGCAGGACACTACATTTTGTTTCTGGGGTTATATTTAACTCATTATAACATTTTCAACTGTCTAGATGACTATTTTAAGGAGACTTGGGTTGTATTCTGTCTTTGTTTTTAACACTGCATTCCCATAAACTTGCTTTCTGTCCAGAGCAACTAGACAAAGTCTGTTTTTTTACATTATACCTATTCATTAGTTAATATATCAAGTTGGGATGTACAGAAATAGTCAAAACTGAAAAAAATGAAACATTTGGCTGAAGACCAAATAATGAGTACTGAACACAGTTCTTTATTTATTTAAATCATTATAAAATTATTGTAGGTAGTCAGGAATTAATGTGTGCATGTTAATAAGTTGATCTGACATAATTAAGTTTAAAAACATGAGTTGTTAAATTATTACTAATATGTAATATTAAAAAATTAAACAAAATCATGAAAATGGCTAAAATGAATGAAGTGAGTCACATAGATGTTTTTGTGTTTGAGCATTATTGGCTACAGATAATGAAATACTTTCATTTTTTTTCTAGTAATTGTGAGATGGTCCCTAACACTGCAGCTATAATTACAAGCACAAAGCTAAATGTCTGTATTCTGGTTTCATCATAACAAGTGTTGTTAGTAAAGATTGTGGTTGTAGTTCTCTTCTTCCATTTTACCACCAAACTGTCACTGTGCTGATGAATCTGTGTTTTGTTAAATGGTGAGGAAAAGCAGAATTCTGAATGTACAAAGAGGTTACAGTGTCATTAAAAATAAGTAAATTATTAAGAAATTATTCAGACTTTTCACCGAAAGTGTTGTTTATGTCATTTTTGGCCAAATAATTTTGGTTGCTGAATATTTGGTGCATCACTAATATCAACTGCTATCAGCTTTAGTTTGTACTGCTAAACTTGGTTTAAGCAGAGAAGGAACATTTGATAGCTTGTTGACCAGCTAACTTAATTGGTTAAATGGTTAAGTTGGCACTTTGTGGAAATTAGCTATCATTAAAAAAAAATTGTCTCGCTCTCTCTCTCTCTTCCTGACTACACTTTCCCAAATGCTCACCAAACTATGTCTCCCATCAGCCCATGCTCATTTTGTTCCATCCCTTTGTAGTACTCCCATGCCTTCAAAACTTCAGTACCCATAATTCCTTAAGGACCCTTTAAATAACTTTAGCTGTGTTCTTTAGATCATCCTTATAGTAGCTGGGGTCTGTGCTCTCTCTTTTGATGTTTGTTCCTTTGTTTGTTTTCTGACCTTAGCCTGTTTAAGTGATTTCTTATTCTCTGACTTTGTTTGTTGTCATGTTTATGCTTTTCATGGTTACTGACTTTTGCTTTTGCTTATGGTGCTTATGTATTTGGATTGCCCCTTTGGTTAAGTAAACCTTTCCTTTCTTAAACCTACATGTGTCTGCTCACTATCTGTAGC
Source organism: Crenuchus spilurus (assembly GCA_036984385.1). Lineage (NCBI taxonomy): Eukaryota > Metazoa > Chordata > Actinopteri > Characiformes > Crenuchidae > Crenuchus > Crenuchus spilurus. The sequence continues at coordinate 65,297 of BRDA01012542.1, read as the reverse complement.
ACACCCTCCCTGACATATTCCGTGTTTACACTCATGATAATATGGCAGCTACAGTTTCAGGTTTTTTAGCAGTCACAAAAACTGTGTTAATGTTTATTCCACTGGGTGGTGCTGTGTACTTAGTTCCCCCTTTATTTTGCTAATCGTTGATTACTTTTGGTTTTTTGTCTTGTTTTTTGTGTAATGTTTATAGTGATTTCGGCAATGGATTATCATTTATTGAACAAAATTTATACTCTAATAGTTTTTGGGCTGTATTTACTCCCATCATGCTTTGTTCTGTCACTTCCTGTTTTCATTGTCTATAAGAAAGATTCAGTAGTTCTGCTTCAGAAAGTTCACAAGCAAGTAATAGTGGTTTATTTTTTTTGTCTAAATATGAGTGTGTCGTATGTGTTTTCTGTATGGATTTTTAAAATCATATTAATTTCTTTGTATTTAGTTATACGTTGTGACGAAATGCATGTGATTGTGACGTGGTATCAGTACAGTGTAGTATCGGTAAGTGTCAGTGTTTCAAATTGATTAGCATTAAACATCTGTGAAAAGAGCCCAGCCTTCATGTTGTGACTGGCAGCATACATTTGTGTGTTTGTTTGTTTATTTATGCATGTTTTTGTTAATTGCTGTAAGTTTTATGCCCATATCTCCTTATTTCCATATCTACAAATGGGGCCTATACAGTGTTGGGAACGTTACTTTAAAAAAGTAATTAGTTATAGTTACTCACTACTTGTTCAAAAAAGTAACTTAGTTAGTAACTGAATTACTCTATAATAAAAGTAACTCGTTACCAGGGAAAGTAACTATTTGCATTACAGTTAAAAAATGTTATTTGTCAAAGAATAAGGATTTTTTGAAAAAGCAGTTTTCACAGTCAGTTGAAATGAGTAGCTTTTGATATTTATTGCACATCAACAGACCAGTGCAGGATAAAATCCTTTAAAATACCAAATCTTTGTTAAAAAAAAAAAAAAAAAAGCAAAAGTAAACAGTTACACTATATAAAGTGCATTTGCATCTATCAAATTAAATTCTCTCAACCCGAGACAACTGGTTTGTTCACAACATAAGTAAGTTTAACAACAAAACCTCTATAGTCTTATTCTTCAAAAATCAAGCCTTTGCTGCTTGGCGGACTTTGCTCCGAGTCCTTTGATAGTGGACGGCTTACTATCATCTAACTTTGTAGCTGCGTGGGTCGTTGTGAGATGCTTTATTAAATTACAGTTGCTTACAGTGGATGTCAACAAAGTCTTCGCCAGAGGACATAATGTACACATTACATGCACGTTTTTGCCTTTAACCTCAATTAATTTGAAATAATGTTTATATGGCCACCTTGAAAATGCTAACTTTACTTCGGCTTGCTGCTGATTTGCCATTTCTGCCATTTCGGCACACATGTAAAAACACTGGCTCTTATTGGCTACCATAACGCTGCCTTAGGCAATCGCTTACTGACTTAAGTTAAACAGGTGTTACACCGAGAACTGTGATCTATCGAGATCTGTGACTTCTTCTATCAAGTCACAGATTTCGACAGGTCACAGTTCTCGGTGTAACACCTGTTACTCCTCACTAGCCTGGGCAGAAATGTACACACGGCTTTACCGTCTTTACCGTTTAGTCGTCGTTCGGCTTCATTTCAATCGTAAA
>BRDA01012542.1:44312-55985 GCA_036984385.1 Crenuchus spilurus | reverse complement strand
TATATATATACCAGCTACTACCACCACACCAACCAAACCACTAAAGCCGTACCTGATGCCCTTCGTTCCTGCGTCCCCCCGGGCTGCTTTTACTGCACCGCGCAGAGGCAGGCTGGCTGCCCGGCTGGAGGCAGAGGCAGTGCGGCTGTGTCTTTGGCTTTGCGTCGTGCTCACGGTTCGGCTGCTTCTGGTGCCATTCTGCATGGGGCGCTTGTTGCTGATTTTGTTGCTGCAGTAGAGCCGGTTGCTGGACGCAGCAGTTGGGGAGGCTGCTCCTGACCAGCCTTTGCTGTTGCACCTGTAAAATCGGCTCCTGTGGCTCTAAAGGCGGCTGCAAAGTCACCGGGCTCTGCAGCAGGAGCAGTTCGGCGAAAGGGTCGCTCTGCGCGGGCTGCTTTTGCTCGTGTTGCTGCTGCTGCTGCTGAGACTGAGGCTGCTGTTGCTTGTCGAGGACTAAAAGCTCGTGCTGACAGCTGCGTCTCGGCGGTGTTGGTACATGCGTTTGGCTTCCAGATTGGCGAGATGGTGACCTGACGTTAGATGGAACCGGAGGAGGGCGCGGGTAAGCGCAGCAGCTTCGCCCAGCCTGGGTGCGCGTACAGCGGCGTTGGTGGTTGGTATGCGCCGGCGGTGGCGGTGGAGGCAGGTTGCAAGGTAGTAGTTGTTGTTGTTGCTGCTGCTGCTGTTTCTGCTGGTGCTGTTGCTGCTGCTGCTGTTGGTATTGGTGTTGTTGGTATTGGTGGTGCACAGCGGCCGGTTGGCGATGCTGCATCACCTCCTCCTCCTCCTCTTCCTCCTCTTCTTCTTCCTCCTCCTCCTCCTCCCCTCCAGCTGGATGCTGCTGCTGCTGATGCTCAGGCCTTTGGGCGCTGCAGGGATCCGGAGCCCTTGGGCTGCGTGCAACCCCAGTCGAGTCCAGCAGACTCGTTTCATTGGCGGGTTTGACCAGGACCAGCCTCATGACGTCACTTGCACCAACCCACCTCCACCTTTCTTTTTTTTTTAATTAGCTAATTTGCCCCTACCAAAATTTGCACTTGCCTCTACTAAGGTTTTAAAAGCAAGTAGTAGAGACAAGTGAGTAATATTATTAAGTGATATTGACTTTAATGTCCTGATACTAATACTTGTAAAAGTCTTGTACGCATAAAATCACTCTTAAAAGTTTTGTGTATGTAAAAAGTATTGACGTTTACACTGAAAAATAGTACATTTGGACACCAGCCTTTGCAACAGAATTACATGAACTGACTGTTCAGTGGAGTGAAATATCTCTATATGATCTGCCATTTTAGAGCCGTGTGTAAACAGAGCCCTAAACAGGATATCCAGATTCATACATATTTCTTATAGAATGAAACCAGTTAGTGTGGATATTTTCAGTGTCAGGAAAATATTAGCACCTCAACCTTTTTATGTAAATGAGAGCAAAACCAAAAAAGGTGAAGAAGGAGGAGAAAAGTGAACATGCCTGCTGGCTTCCAAGCATGCTATTGTTGGGGGGATTTTTTTTAAGACAATTTGCTAGCTCTGTCACCACTGTGTCAAAAAGTCCAGATAACAGCAGCAAGGATGCATTTTCCAGGCAATAGAGGCTCAATTATAATGAGAACATACAGTAATATTTGTGTGATATGCCAGCCTCTTTAGGGTCAGTTCTGCAGCCAGGAGTCTAAAGGTCACCTGCAAAGGAAACAAAAACAAAATAAAAACCATTTCTTTTTCAGCTGGAAAAGAACAATTTATCATATTAATACTTGTGTAGTTTCATGTACCACAAGTCATAATTCTTGTTTGCATGGCCATTTCCAACATGTCTTTATGCATTTGAGGCATTTAGGAGACGTTCTTATCCAGAGCGACTTACAAAAGTACTTTGCTGTTTACCAAAAAAGGATCCCTAGCTAGCGTAGGATAGAATCTAGAAGATACCTTAAGCTTAGATGCTGCCAAATACAAAAGTCAGTATGGATGCCTAGATATACAATATCATTCAATATACCAAGATGATTAGATACATAATACTCAACATACACTCAGTTGAATTAAAGTGATGACAATAAAGACAAAAGAAGAGTCGCAAGCCTTTAGTGAGTACAGGCAAAATAAGAACTCTTGAAACAGATGGGTCACTTTGCAAGTGACTCTTTGGACAGGCAGGGGAAGTATGTTCGATCATTTACGTGCGAGGGCAGAGCACAGTCTGGATACTTGTCTTCCATGCTTCTTGAAGGACAGGAGGTCAAACCAAGCCATGCTTGAAGCTCGAAGGGCTCTTGTAGCAGCAGATCAAGTTTTGACCATTGCCATCAAGTATTTAAGTATGCCTTACAATTAAACAGGCTGTCCTTGTTACTGTACATTTAAAAGTGATATATGTAAATACCCTCTGTTCTGATTGGCTGACCTGTATTAAGCCTCATTCAAAAAGCATTACAGGATGAAACATTTAGAGGCAGAGGTAAATTTCTATAGATTAAATAGGCAGGTTTATATAAACATGGTTTCTGTGGACAGAAACCAATGAATTCTTAATCAACTGTCTTTGCTATTTAGCAATGTTTACACACTACATCAAACTCATTGACTAAAAAGGCAAGAAAACTTGTTTTTTCTTTAAATTATTAATAGTATACATAGCATAGTATTATAGTAATTATACTATTAATAATATAATAGACATAGTATTCTGTAATTATTATAAATGATTACACACAGTCTGATTTAAGGGCACTGCACGTTACCTTTAGTCCACTGTCCCAGAGAAAATGTGCATTTTTGTACATTTTTATGAAATAACAAATGTAATATAATACAGAATGATTGTGTTAATGAAACAATCTTGAAGGTACTGCCCCAGTCACAGCATTTATACCTCAAAAAGTATAGTTTAGTACCAGTGTTAAATTCTGTAGCTAAGCAAGTGAGGAGCAGAAGTTCTAACCACCATAAAAACCTTCCAAAATGTAATGACTTTAAGAGTTTATAGAAGTTTAAGACAAATTTTAAGGCTTTATTGTTTGTTTTGAGATATTGCATCCCAGATCTAGGCCTCATAGCTCCACTAATCAATCACTGTTGGCTTTTCAATCATCTTTACTGATGTTACAATTGTACGAACATCCTCCATTACAATAACAGCAGTTGTTCTGCCAAGAAATGTTTTATTACTCTTAATTTGTATTATATCAAATGGCTAAGTTCTTTGGTCAACAGTGCTGTTTTATAAATAAAACCCATATGAATAAAACTACCTGCCTTTATCAGTACATGTTGTAAAAAAATGAAAGGCCTAGAATTTGGAATGTGATCTACTTGTTATCTACTATAGCAAGGGATGTGGTGTTTTAAGCAGTTGCTCAATAGGAAATGCTGTGAAATTCAATCATGCACTAGCGGATGTTTCAGTTTTGGAATGGTGGATGTAGGTCACTGCTTTTGGTTAAGGGAGTTGAAATTTAAAGTGGATGTGGAGTGATGGCAGGAGAAACCTGATCATTTTCATTAGGTAATTAGTCCTGGAGAGCTGGATAGTCACCTGGTCGGTATGAAGTATCGTTTGCTTTGCTGGTTTTGGAGGCAATGCTGCCTACGAGTGCATAAATTATTAACCTTTCCATCCCACTCCAGCTTCAGAGAGAGAGAGAGAAACAGAGGGGGGGATGTGATCTGACTCCATTTGACAGAAACTACTCTATTCAGGTCATACAAACCTTCACCTACTGCACTGTGTCTCAGTCATAATAAAAAAAATCTGATTGGAACAGATGGCCTACCTGTATTCTTTTATCAATGTATATACATTTGTGTTCTAATAACTACATAGTTGTAATAAATTATCACAGCTGATATATTGACAGCAACATTGACACAGCTAGTCAACATTAGTAAACTAACTATTAACTCTATGAACTCTTCAAGACAGGCCACTTTGTTAACTCTCTAAATAGAGAAATGACAGGAGCGGTATATGTTAGGATTATTAGATATAGGTTAGTATACTTATTTGCTGCTAAATTGAGAGTGGACTACCGCTAAAAATATCCAGATGAGCAGCTCACACTGATGATAGGCTAGAGAATGGCTAACCACAGATAAGCTACAGTCTCTAACTGAACATAAGCAAGATGTAGCTTATAAGAGAGCTGTTTTTAATACAGTGGACAGTAGCATGCATAGTTAACTAGTCACTAATAAATCCACTAGTCAACACAGTGTTTAGCAGTTGTTTAGTTGAACAAGTCAATAATAAACACCTAAGATAAATCTTTTTCTACTAAATACAAAGTTCAAAACCCTTGGAAACACAAAAGAAGATGAAGCTCCACTTAAAGTTGTTTAAATATGTTAAAATCAACTTTGTATACATATAGATGCAGCATAGACAACTGCATCATGCATTAACATCCTTGACACAGCCTACTGGTTATGACAACTTGTCACAACTCATAAGACTGGACTGGAATTAATATTCAACCTGATTGGGAAGTGGTGTGGAAGAATTGTTTCATTTCGTTTAAAAATCTATGTTATGCATTTAAAAATGCTACACCCAGTGTTTTCCATACATATAAAGCCAAGCAAGACCCTTACTATAATGTTTTTAAAATTTATTTAACCCAGTTTCCCCCCAATTGATTCAACTATCTCCCAATCCCTAGCCATGTCCCTGACTCTAGGGGGTGAACAATAGCACAGCCCTCCTCCTATGCATATGAAGTCAGACACCTCTTTTCCATCTGCTGCTGTATCAGCCAACGGGTAGCCAACATGCTCAGAGTAAAGCCCAGCTCTGATGGATCGGCTGGCAGACACCTGAGCTAGTGAACACTGCATGGTTGTAATGATTGGAAGAGAGCAACATCTACCCAGCCAGAGAGAACCAAATTGTGAATATATTCTGGTCCTATCTTCAAAATGCTCTCTCTGAGAATATCTATAAATACAGATATTTTTCTTTTATGTGATGATTCTGGAGATTAATTTTACACACATCAAAAGGAAGATTTTCCTGGATGACCTTACAGCAATCAAAAACTCAATCTTAAAACAGTGTTTGGCTTACCTGTTTTTGACACATTATTCTTCTTGAAGGAGCAATGGCTAAGACAAATAAGTTAATATTTTTTATCTTTTTAAGTGAAACTCTTGGGTTCATGTTCTCTTCTTTTATCTCTCCTTGTTTTTGGTTTATTTATGGCAATTATGTTATGATGAGAGTTAACCTTCAGAGTCAGATTATTAATAGTTAACTAATGTTGGCAACAATGCTAGCAAGCTATTACAGATGATAATAAGAAATCATGTGAACTAAATTTTTATTTACACCAGTTTTTATACTGTAATAAGTTACTTGTGTTGGCTAAGCAACTGACATTATGAATCAGACTGTAGCTGCCTAGCTAACGTTTCTCACACTTTGAAGATTTCCCAAATAAAAAGAGTTGAAGAAGCATTGGGAATTAGCTTGAGGAAGGGAAGGTTTCTGTGTAGATAGCATGTCAAGCCAGAGCACTTTGAATGGACAGGTCAGACTGTCAGGATGAATATGGAGCTAAACCATGTCATGTCATGTCACACGCCGTCATCGCTTCGCGATGGTAGGCTGCACAGACAAGTCACTTCTCTCCAATGCCATCTGTCTCTGGTTGTTTGTAGCAGGCTATGGAGCTAAACCACAATGCAAAAATGTTTGTAAACATTTGATATACTATTGTGGCATTTGCCTTTCTTGCTTGATCTCTGGATGCAAATGGAGGATCATAGACTTTAGGATTACTCAGCATCAAAGACATTTTCAGAGGCTTTTTGATGTTTATAAGTTTAATTCAAGGTCAGAGCAACCATGAAGAAATTCCAGTACCTGTCTTCATACCTGCTGCTATTGGTCTTGGTCCAAATCCTTTGTTGCCGTACACACTAAGAAAATTAAGTACAGATTTTTATTTAAGAGAGTACAAAGGCTTGTTGCTGGTGCTGTACCTTATTGAGGTGCAATAAAATACCTTAACATTGGACCCATTGTTTTTGTACCAGTTAAGGTATTATTCTGTACCCACAGAGGATAAAATGTATCTCTGAGGGTACAATTATTAAAACTGTACCTTTAAGTACAAGACGTACATGAGTGTGTACATGAGTTTTCACAGCAAAAGGAACATAGGGAAGGGAACTGAAAAGAGAATTTGGCGAATAGGGATTGAACATAAATTGGCAGAAGGGAGGTGTTGGAGTGGTGGTGGGATTTGAATCTCATCACAAGGGGGGGCACAGAGAGGTTATATATGGCAGATAACAAGGGAGAGCAAGAGTTGGGGCATGGTCCTTCATCTAAACTTTTGTTAATTCATCACTGCCTTTACAGGCCGTTGTTGCCGTGGCCAATTTGTTGATGTGTTACAGCTAGTCAGTAAGTAATTTTTCTCTATAAAGCAAATTAAATTGAAAAAAATGCTGTACACAAATAACATATTAATAGATTTTAAAAAAAATTTGATAAATGGGCTGAAGGGGCAAATGCAGCCTCTAGAGTACACTACTGGCCAAAAGGTTTGGAACACCCCAATTTTTTATTTATTCATTTAGTCATTTATTGCTGTTCAATCATTCAAGTCCAATTAATAGCTTGAAATGATACAAAAGTAAGTGGTGAACTGCCAGAGGTTTTTAATAAAAATAAAAGTGAAAATAAATTTACATTACAGAATTATACAAAAAGGGAACAACAAATGGGTTAACAGGTGAAAGCTGTTCTGCAGTAATGGAGGTAGATTAAGCTTTGAAAGCTGGTGTTACTAATTCCTACAGACTTAGAAGCACCCTGAGCCACCACGGCTACCACAGTATTCTGCAGTGCCATGCAGTACCCTCAGATATGTATCTCATAGGAGTTCATCCAACAGAAAGACAATGACCCAAAAAAGTCCAAGCTCTGCCAGAACTACCTCAGGAAAAAAGAACAAGATGGTCAGCTTGAAAACATGGAGTGGCAGCACAGTCTCCAGATTTAAACCCCATGCAGCTGATTTGGGATGAACTGGACAGAAGAGTGAAAGCAAAGCAAACCTACAAGTGCCAACATTTATGTGAACTTCTGCAGCAGATTTGTGAAGAACTGTCTGAAGAATATTTGATGTCTATTGTAGAAAGAATGCCACGAGTGTGTTCAGCTGTTACATCTGCCAAAGGGGGCTGCTGTGATGAGTCCAAAGTTTAGATACATTTTGGTCTATAAATTGACTCCAGGATTTCTACTCTAAGTGCTTATTTGCAATAAGACTTTAAATTGAACAATTTGCAATAAGTACCTGGCCTGTATGTCTACAGCTAAAATTAACACCTGTTATTTATAACATAGAGGTTTCAAGAATCACTATCTTTCATAGGAAAACACAATTTTACTGATAGGAAAAATGACTTATCATGAAACATTTCACACAATATGCCTGCAATGTAAAGAAAATGGTTGAGGCCCACAAAGCAGGAGAAGGCTATAAGATGATAAAGTGTTTTCAGGTAGCAATTTCCTCAGTTTGAAATGTAATTAAGGAAGTACAGTTAACAGGAACAGTGGAGGTTAAGATGAGGTCTGGAAGACAGAGAACAGTTGAGACAGCTGTTCGTAGGATTGCTAGAAAGGCAAAATCAGAAACCCCGCTTGACTGCAGAGAACCTTCAGGAAGATTTAGCAGACTCTGGAGTTGTGGTACATTGTTCTACTATTCAGCAACACCAGCACAAATATGGCCTTCAAGGAACAGTCATCAGAAGAAAACCTCTCCTGAGTCCTCACCACAAAATTCAGTGTCAGAAGTTTGCAAAAGAACATTTAAGGAAGCCTGAAACATTTTGGGAAGAAAACCTGTGGACTGATGAAGTTAAAATAAAAGTCTTAAACCACAATAAGAAAAGGTATGCTTGGAGAAAAAGGGCACAGACTTTCACAAAAATAACATCTCTCCAACTGTTAAGCATGGGGGTGGATCAATCATGCTTTGGTGTTGTGCTGCAGCCAGTGGCATGGGAAACATTTCTGAAAATTTGTGGATAGACCTCATAAGAGCAGTGCATGCAAGACGTCCCAGGAATCTTACAGAACTGGAAGAATTTTCAAGGGATGAAAATCCCTCAAACAAAAATTGAAATTAATGGCTGGCTACGAAAGAGCGTTTACAAGTTGTGAAACTTGCCAAAGGGGATAATAACCATGCAGGGTTTTGCTTTGGGCCCTTTTCTTATATATATATATATATATATATATATATATATATATATATATATATATATATATATATATATATATATATATATAATTTGTGCTATAGGTACCCAAGCACTGGGCCATGGACAGCAGAACATCATGCTGAACTTCTGGTCAGAGAATACTACTGAGTACTCCTTTTCACTCTCAGCCACACCCACCTTAACAGGATGCTGATTGTGCTCACTGCTAGATAAAAAATGAGTAAAAAGCTATAAAGACAGCAGAGGTGCAACAAAAACAGCTTCAAGAATTGTATGCAAAGCTTGTTTTATAAGCAGTTATGTGTCATTTTGCCCCCTCTCCCTGAATAAATCATATCCACTCATGATAATCTGCAAGAAAACTGTGAATTTAAAATCAGTCTATGGTCCAAAAATGTTGAGACTAAATTTCAATAAGAACTCAAACTGTTCTCATCTAAGACTTTACAGGGAATTTTCATGAAGTCTACAGAGACATCAAAGAGCAACTTTGTTCTTTGGTGAGCCCGTTAAAAAAAACTCTCTAAAGCATCATGGCCTGTAGTATCATGACCCAATCCACAGGTCAGATGGATATCTATCCAAACCCCTGATCGTTTACCATATGCTGTAGTAAAGATGCCATCTGTAGAGCAGTGTAGTTTTGTGTTGCAGTGTCAGTAACGGGGTTTCCCACCCTTACGGTGTTCCTGAAGCTAATCAAGCTTGCTGCTCTTATGTAAGCCCCTGTGTGTGTATTATTTATACTGAGTGTGTGCACCACCTCCCTATCGTTCCACCTGTTTTTCACACACCACAGGAACCTCTCACTCATGACCACTCACAGGCTAACAGTCTAAATATAGATTGCATTTAAGTTCTGGTCTCAGATCAGCCGTGGTTGGACTTTGCAGCCCACACACTCTCTCATGTACAAAGAGGTACAGATCATATGGCCAGAATGAGAGTGGCACTTTCATTAGCACTGGTGTACTACATTCAGATCATTGAGAACATTTCAGGTGTGAGGAGGTTTAAATTAACAATAGGGCAAAATAATATGTGCAGAATTCACTACACACGTTTTATACTGAGTGCTATCTAAGTGTGGTTTGAGCAGAATGAGGGACATTTTAGTGACAATTTTTTAAAAATAATTTGTGAATTTGAGTGAGTATTGAGTTCTAGTATTTATGAATATTAGCCTCACAACTCCACTTCTAAACTAAAGAAAATAAAAGTGTACCCCCAAAATGTATGATAGATAAAAAAAGAAGGGTATGCACAAATTTTGAGATAGATGTGATGTGAGCAGATTTTCAGATAAATGTGATAATTTAGACCTGCAGTACCATTACTACCATGCTAATTTGCTAAGCTTAAGCATTGCTTGCTTGTTAGCTAGCATTAGCCTTATAATCGTGTATAAAATGCAAGAAGCATACTGAGAGAGAACTTTACACCAATTTATTACAAATGTGTAGAGTAGCAGGGCTAAGCATGTAGTCAAGGAGTTTAAGTTGGCTACATCAGTAAGTCAATTTCCAATCAGCCTAAAAAGGATGCTGGATGTTGCACTGAAAGTCTCAGAAACAGTCTTCTTGTGCTTCCTTTACTGTGAACTAAACATGAATTTGTTTTGATGTAACTGAAGTGAATGTAAAACAAACACTTTAGTATTAGACCGTAGTTAAAGAGTGTTCAGTCATCAGCATCCCAAATGTCTTTGCATTCACTGTCCATTGAATCCAACCAAAACTTGCTCCAAATAAATCAAATCTGTGACTGTTTCTCAGTCCTGTTGGCCAAATAATATATAAACCAATGTGATGATTGGGTTTTGAATTGATTGTATGGGTCACTGTGGAGGCCTTTAACTGTAACTAAAAATATAAAAATTTCAATAATACATATTTTTAAAACCTAGCTAGCCTTGGTCAAGACCAGAAATGCAATTTGGCAAAAGCAGAGTCATGTTCAAGCACAGCTATTGGGTAGCCCTGCTAGAAGCATATGGCGTACCTGAGTTTAGAGAAAGGATACATAATAGATTACATAGGCCATGGAAGAAGAAAACAAATACTGTACACTGAATATTAGTGCACTGAACATGAAGATACAAATCTGATCAGTGATGTTTGTAAAAGGGAAGTCAAATAACTGCAGCAGTGTAATATTATGTAGTAGGCTTTCTCTCTCTCTGTGTGTGTGTGTGTGTGTGTGTGTGTGTGTGTGTATGTTAATCTGTGGGGAAGAGATGGAGAGCCGCTGTCACTAGCAGATGAGTGTTCCTGATCACTTATTTTAGCTCTAAGGAAACTCATGTGCGCACACAATGAGAGAGAGAGAGAGAGAGAGAGAGAGAGAGAGAGAGAGAGAGAGATGTTTTCAAGATGAATATAAACACATTTTAACTATTTTATATCTCAGCAGAACGTAAAGGAAGGCCAGAAATACATCCTAAAACCCTTTCTGATTAAGTTCAAATCATACATAGACATGTCTACAAACCCTCAGTGCTATAGTCATCTACTTCAGACAGTAGCAGGGGTAGAGCACTGATCTTGGATCATATTCCGTAGTATTTATGACAGTCATCACTCCGGCTGATTCTCTGCACTGAGAATCTGCTCTGAGTTGGTTATCTAAGACGTCAGATGTATCATTGTACTTTTTAAAGTTCATAGTAAGTCATAGTGTATACCTCAATCACAGTGACTAGTTTGTAAAACATTAATTAAGAACTGGATGGTGTATGCTTATTGTTTGTTTTTTCACTTCACTTGTGTTCTCTGTTGCACCTGGTCATGGAGGAACGTTGTTTCGTTTCAATATGTACTGTACTATATGCAGCTGAAATGACAATAAAAATATCTTGAACTTGAACTTAAGATCTGGATGTGGTTTGAGTGTGTTTAGAAAAGGGTTGGTGATGTATTTTTATAGAAATAACTGGTGACTACTGAATTCTAATGCTTGTTAGCAATGTTTGTGAGACCTGGAGCCTTCCAGCTCCAATTCTAAAGAAAATAAGTAAAATATGGACTCATGGGGTATGTGCAACATTGTAGAAATATGATTTTTGAGTGAATCATTCCAAGAACCAAAATGCTGGAAATATCAGTAAAACATTATGGTTGAGACTGCAAAGTTCTAAATTACAGGTATTCAGTTCTTATTGTCTGATTCCAAAATAAGTTTCCTTTAATTGTGACTTTTTATATGGTCATTAGTATTAATATTGCTGTTATTTACAGCAAAACACAGAAATATTTTACACCAGTCAGAGCCTCACTCTTCATCCTGTCAGCTGCTCAGAGCAGTGTGTGTGTGTGTGTGTGTGTGTGTGTGAGAGAGAGAAGAGAGAGAGAGAGAGAGTGTGTGTGTGTGTGTGTGTGTGTGTGTGTGTGTGTGTGTGTGTGTGTGTGTGTGTGTGTGTGTGTGTGTGTG